>CM058042.1:63650178-63682207 GCA_030169165.1 Centaurea solstitialis
CTCGATAGACTAAGGCGTAACCGGCAGGTGCGCGCACTCGTTTAATTGTTTCATTAATTCACCTGACTTGATTAATGTCAATTTAGGAGGACGGAAGTTTACTTGGATGAAAGCGGATGGCTCGAAACTTAGCAAGTTGGATTCCTTTCTTGTTAATAATCGGAGTTTTTTTCACAAATAATGTGAAATTGAAAAATATTTTCATATCTAATGCATTTTTTTTTACTTTCACTTATATGGTTTCTGGGACTTTCAATCCCGGATAGTTGGTTTCTTCTCAACATATGGCATGTGGTATTTGATATATTAACTTTCTAATTTTAAAATAAAGAAACCGGGTATATCAATGATACTTAGCTCTCACAAAGTTCACTTTTAATAACTGAATCTACAACTTGCCCCCTTTTATTTAGTAGGTATGCTTTATACCTTTTAGTCAAAGGGCAAATTTTTGAAAAAGGTAACATAAATGTCCAAAAAAACCCAATCAAAGTAACGTACATTTTTTTTGCCAAGAAAGGATTATGCATTCGATTTTGTAAAAAATAAGGGAAGGTGACCTGATTAACTTGATACCCGCTTAGTCAGCAGGTAACCTGCTGACGTGTCTGTCCAAGTGGCAGTCCAGTTAGCATTACCAGCTGACGTGTGTGTCCAAGTGGCAGTCTAGTCGGCACACGCGCACACACACACACACACACATACACACACATTGAAAAACTTCAGTGACGGATTTGTAGTGGATTTCTAACGGATTTACTGTGGTGTTGACTTTTATTGACTCCATAAGAAGTCCTCCGGAAATACTTCCGCTGAAAATGTCCAACGGTAATAGTCTTTTGTTTAGTAGTGTCTCCATATCTTTCTTACGTATGTTTTATTTTTCATTTATGGGGTTGATAGTATATACATATTTCTTAATTGGCAAGAAACGAATTTAATAACGAAAAGCACTAGATTACAACTTCATTCATCCCACCTGAAACCGTTCCCCAGTTTACCATGCTTTTATCCCATGGAAAAGAAAAAGACAACACCTCGTTTGCAGCTTCGTGGATCAAAGAATCTTGCTGTTGAAGACTTCCCCATTTCTGCTCCTCCAAATCACCCATTTGATAGTTATACATATAATGGACAAGAGTAGATGTTTTCGTTTCTAACCAATCGGGTTTAGTAGCAACTCCATGAGCTACTCAAAGGAAGCAAGAAAAGTAGGAATCTCGGGACACTAGTTGTTGTGAATTAACTAAGCCCATAATTATTTAGCCGAAGAACACTCAAACCAAATGTGGCATTCAGATTCTTCCCTAATATTGCCAACCGAACAGAGAGAAAAGTCAATGTGTACTCCCCTACTCGCCAAATTGCTACGGGTCGGTAATTTTCACAACATGGCGTGCCAAAACAGAAGATTGGCTTTACCCGGTACCGCTTTTATCCGAAAGGTCTTCGTTGAATTTAATATGAGCGAGACAACTATTGTCGACCATTTGTCTTAGTAATTAATTCGTTCCTTCTCGGGTAGTTTGTGTCTTATCGGAATCAACCATTGAGATTTTAGCTATTTGGGTCTTGATATTTCCACACACATATATATAGAGAGAGCCATATTCAAATATGTAAAATAGCACGAGTACTAACAAAATCATATATGATTTGAATTAACTTTCAAAAAGAGACATGCGGCAACTTCGGACGTGACTTGCAAAGTCACGTGAATTGTATTTGATTTTATACATGGATCATATATATATGATTTTGTTGGTTCTCGTATTATTTTAAATAGGTATTGTGTTCTCGTTTCATCATCCCTCAATCTATGTATATAATTAATATGTACTCCCTTTGGTTATTATCAGGAAAGCAATAACAAAACTAGTTCCTCTCCTCAGCTGTGTTTTTAATCATATGGAAACTAGATATGTTGGAAAAAGAACTTCAGTAGCTTATATTAAAACTTCAACAACAGTTCACTTAATCATCACCTTTATTTCAACCAATAGTCTTACAAAGTACATAAATTCAAATGGAACTCTATACATGAAGGGACAATGTAGTACAATCACCGTAACTTTATTATGCGATCTCGAAGCTGATATTGTCGGATGGCAAACATCAAGTACGGGATGGCAGCAAAAACACTGATTAAAATTGGCATCCAAGTAGAATTTCTTCCATAAAGTATGAAAAGGAGGATAAGAAAAGTGATGATAATGGTCGCTATAGAAAAGAAAACTAATGCTACGCATTGTCCAAGTTGGTTGGGTTTTGAATACACCAGATCAAATGCAGTATACTTAGAATGAATGATGGATAAGACCATGAGGACTGAAGTTGTAGAGGATATAAATGATAAGCTATCAAATATTATGAAAATTTTGAAGAGATTTTTTCGGAGAAAGATTGGAATACCAGTATCTTGGTTATATCCACCAGGAAATGTAAATACCGCTGCAAATGAGATGGTCGCTACAAGTGCTGCAACCACCATTAACTGGCTGGCCGTATCTTTTATCCGCTTCTCCTCATTAGAAAATAGATCTTTGTGGTTGTTGTAGAATAATTCAATCGGAAGTAGACCAGACGCGTTCCTCTGTGTTCGAACAACCCGAGGGACTGCGTAATATACCTCCTAGCATCAAAAGAAAGAGCATTATCAAGTCGTGATACAAGGAAACATCTAGTAAAAGCCCAAGCATGAGGAGAAAGATTACCCGAAACCATTGATATTCTTGATTCAATCGTAGAATGCTTCTTGGGATGCGCAACGCTCCACTACCATTTGCAACTAGATGTAACATGTTATTCCCATTTTCATCTTGAAGAGCGGCTATCGTATTCATGATATGCTTATTCTCAATTAGTAGTTTAAGGATACCCTGAGGACGATGTAAAGCCGCAACATGAAGTATGCTTTGATTATTATCATTGACCTCCAATGCAAGATGTGGGTATTGTCGAACGACCTCAGTTACAAATCCCGTGTTACCCTTTTCTACAGCAAGAAATAGCACTCTAGAGGAGTATTTTTGGTTTGTATCTTTCCGAGTTGTTTCCTTTTCATCAGCAGCAGGTTTTTTCATTACGTTAAAAATATTTGCAGCCATTTTTCCAACGTTTTCCGATATGGTTGTTAGAAGTTGCAGCGCTTCTTGTGTTTGCTTTTCCACAAGTGATTGCTTTGCATCTTTCTTGGTCTCATCGGGTGGCCCTCTCATTATGTCATCAATTTCAGCCTTGGGCATTTTCATGATCTCATTCAAAAAGATTCTTAGTAATTTCAAGGCGTTACTTTCATCTTCAAGAAATCTAACCTTTTCAACCCACTCGTAAGAGATTGCGGAAACTAAGAAACATGTGAACAAAAATATTGTTGGAGGTGAATTTGTGTATAGCAGGCACTTTAATTTAATACTTGTAAGGAATTCATATATCAAAAGTGTAGAATAGAATGTTTTACCTGCGTTGACTATAACTCTTCGAATGATAGGAGGTATTATAGGATAATGTATATAAGGAGTGGTTTGAGCCAATATTCTAAGTAGCTTCCCATTTATAGCAAGTTCTGGATGGTCGGTCAGCATTTCCATTGCGATATCTACAAAACATTTGACATCCTCGTTGAGATTATGGAAAAGGCTACAAAGCTATATGCATACAACAGATCATAGGCCCCGTACAGGTCATACAGGTTGTCACCTCAGCGTCACATCAGCTTTACTACCACCTTACCACTACCATACCATTTCATCCTTGCCCGTACCATTCATACCATCTATTTTATTTAAATACCAAAATATTATGTTTATATATATAGATTGTATGTATATATATGTGTGTGTGTGAAGGAGTGTGAAAGAGGACGGTAAGGTAGCACCGTTGGGTGCCACTACCGGTGCCGTACCGGGTGGCCTCGGCGGTGTTACCGCCGGCACAGCCTCGGTACAGCCTTGCGTACCGCCCGGCTACGGATGGCCTTATGAACCCCTACGGAGGGCTATAGTTGGGTGCCACTACCAGTGCCGTACCGGGTGGCCTCGACGGTGTTACCACCGGCACAGCCCCGGTACAGCCTTGCGTACCGCCCGGCTGCGGATGGCCTTATGAACCCCTACGGAGGGCTATAGGGCCTTTTTGTCAACGTTTGAGTTAAATACTAGACGGTCCAATGATAGTCAGATTAAAGTGCCTAGCTTTGTTGACTAGCGCTCTTCTCCTATGTGCTTAACGTTGTGGGTTCTATTCCTGCACCCTACATTTTCCTATGTGTTTAATGCCGTGTGTTCGATTCCTGTACCTTCCATTTAGCAGTTTTTGTTTTTTCACTCTCTAAAGCTTTTCAAATTCATGAGAGCATCTTCAAAAGTATTGATATATTTTTTCTAAATAAAATTTTTAAAACTTTATTTTTTATCTCCAACACGTTTGCTGTTTTAGAAACTCTAACATCATTTATATTATGAAAATATAAATTATATTTATTATCCCAATAAATTTTTAAAAAGTTTTAAACAACAAATTATGTCATTGGTGGAATATATTAAAATAATCTCTCTCATCATTAAGAAATTTTGGAGAAATCTCTATATTTAGATAAATCTTCAATTTTTTCTATTTTAGCAAATCATATAGCAATGCTGTTGAAGCAACTTAGGAAGAAAAAACTCAATTTTTTTTATTTTAACAATGTTGTTGGAGATGCTCTAAATATCCCCAAACACGTTTTCTATTATAAAAATTATATTTGTTTATTCTTTCCATAACTTTTGACAATAAAAAATCGCCGGTTCCAAATATCTATAAAATATAATATTTAACTTCAACAAAAAGTTATATTATTATTTATTTATTACAATATTACATACATTTTGATAAAACATTTTTTTCTCTGCTTAAAATTTTTCATTTTCTAAAATCTTTTAGAAATGAAAAAAAGTATCTCTTTCAAATTATTATTTTGCATAGAATTCTTTAGATTTAGAGAAATTTACACATTTTTTTTATTTTCTCTATTTAAAAAAATGTTCTTGTTATTTTGCATAGAATTCTCCAAATTTATTAAAATGTTTTACAGAATTTTACCAGTAAGATTATCATTATCACTTATCATATTAAGTGAACATGTATTCATTAAATTGCATCATATATAACAATTCAATTAACTAGTAAACCCAACTGGTAAGAGTCTTTATCTACTCATGTACTATCTAAGACACTTGATTCCTATCATTGCTCTTGCCTAATAAGATTCTTGGTCCTAACTATATAGATCAGATAAGGTACACGACCCCTTAATCTTACATTAACAATTTTTTTTCTTCTAAAACTAGATCATAGAAAAAGAGAATAAAAGACGACTTAACATGTTCATCATGGATATCTCTATTTTTTTCTCATGTTATATTTCGCCCCCTAGACTATAGCAGTCGTGTTCCGCCCCTGATTATGAAGTTGTAATATTTTCTTGAAACAGTGACAACTCTTTCCCCTTTGATACAAAGCAGGATATGTGAGTTCAAATTAACATGGTTATCAACCGTTGAGAAGTGCCAAATTTGCTGAGAAACTTGAGAAGTGATTATGAACCGTTGGATAAGAAATGAACGAACATTAGGATGATAGATGTAGTAGATCGATTCTCTTTTAAACCACAACGGTATTTAATTAAAAGTGATCAAGTGTTTAAAAATATTTATCACACTGCTTACCAAAAATAACACTTTTCACATGATCTCATGCCTATATATATATAATAAATAGACGAAAGTTTGGCTACGAACTCAAACTAATTGTAAACGTGATGACAACTAAGAGCATGTCACACGTCAGATTTAGTTTGAATAACACATGGTTATTCAGAATAAATGTTCATTCTTTATTCAAAATGAATAAAAAAACATTTAGACTGAATAGTATTGAGTACATTCAGACTGAATGTTTCCATTTGAACTCGCCCATATGTATATATATGTATATGTATATATATGTGTATATATATAGGGTTAGGTTCAAATGTGAACCACTTTTTCATTTGATAGAGTAAGAGTCACTATCTTTTATAGAGTAAGAGTCACTATTACGATCATCATGTGATAGTGACTCTTACTCTATCAAAGATACACAAGAGTATATAGACAACTTATGGTAGAAGAAGAAGCTAAATTGAAAAGATATTTGTTGGAATACTTACCAAATAGATGAGTCCCAAGACATGCTTCAAGAACCTGACTTCGATTCTGATGCGTCCACAAATCCCCACTCATTTTATCAAAGTTACGGTATAGATAAAATGATATATTGTAATTTGCACCTAAAACGGCTGCATAGAGTGGCATTCTTCCATGGCTATCGGGGATATCTATTAGACACTTATTTTTTTCCATCAAAATCATAGCTCCTTTATGATTTCCAACTCTAGCTGCTACATAGAGGGCCGTTTCACCATTTTCGTTTTGAAGTTCCAAGTCACGATCGGACATCAACCTTACCAAAATATCTCACAACCTTATGTGATTTACATGAAATTGCAATGTGAAGAGCTGTTTCATAACTTTCAATTATGCTAAACTTGACTAGCTCTGGACGCTTGTCAAGGATGACTTTAGCAGCCTTAAAATTGTCATTTATTGATGCATGGTATAATGGACCACAAACCGCAATGAAGTCATCTCTCCTTCCTATGAAGTGATTCCAAAATCAAGTTAAAATTTTTTTTTCATGTTTCCACCACTTTATAAAATGGAAGTACGGTTAACAATTTTACCTTTTTATTTGGACAGCAAGCAAAGATTATATTAAGAGAAACTAGCAACGTGCCAGCGAGGTACAAGTAGTAATGGAATTAATAGGATTACTGCACCAATTTTCCTACAAGATTTGACTACCGGAGGAAATGCTATGCCTAATCCAGACAAAAGCGATAAACTTGATACCATTTGCAATCTCCTTTTCTTTCTTTATCATATCGACTATTGACTAACAATGATCGTTTAGAAAGTTGAAGTACAATTGCAATTTGAATCAGAGAATGATGCTATATTCTAGGAACAACTTAGATTGCAATTCGTTATATGATTGAAATTGATTGATCCTAAGGGGCTGTTTGGCAGTTGCTGAATGGTTTGGTGCTGAGTGTTTAAGTGGTCAGAATGATTAAGAGGCTCTTATGATATGGTGCAAAATGAAATATGTTGGTTTGAAAATTGTTTAGTACGAAATCAGGACTCCGAATGGTTAAGAGGTATCCAAAATACTTAATCATTCAGAGGGTTTTGGAACCTTTAAGAGGCAGTCGAGTTTTTGCAAAACGGGATTTACCGCTTAATGGAACTGTTAAGAAGTAAACAAAAACCACCTAAGTTTCTTACTTAATTAGTTGTAAGGTAGCTTACTCGATTTGTGTTATTCTATTCGGCTATATGTGAAAGTATATGTCATGTAACTAGAAATGAAAACTAGAAGCCTTAGAGGATCCATGTTGGGTCTGAAGCTTCTTTGAAGGTTAATACTACTGAAGACAGTTGAAAGAAGTAATGATTATTGTTGCTGCAATAAAGTGGATACTACTGTTGAGCATAGTTGGAGATACTACTCCTAGAACAGAGTGAATAACACAACATTCAATGTTATTCAAAGTGAATACGTTACATGACACGCTCTCAGTTGTTCTCATGTTCGCAATGAAAAATGAGTTTTCATTTGAACGAGAACGACATCAATTTAAGATAATACGAGAATGATTCTTAGCCACCAATTCTTCTCTTTAAATACATTACCTACACCACCTCAATAACCACCACCACCATCCATACCACCTCTACTACCACCAACCACACCACCTCCGCCACCGCTACCACCACCACCTATGCCGCCACCAACATCAACAACAGCAAGACCACCAGTACCCACACCACCAGTAGCACCACCTCCGTTGGTGGTGGTGCCGGAGGTGTTCCTTTTAGTGATGATGGTTGTAGCGATGGTGGCGGTGCTAGTGGTGCTGGTGGTGGTGGTGCTAGTGGTGCTGGTAGTGTTAGTTGTGGTGATAGAAGTGGTGGCGATGGTGTTGTAGGTGGTGTGGGTGATGTTGGTGGTGGCGGTGTAGATGGTGGTGGCAAAGGTGGTTGTGGTGGTTAACATTTGATTTCAATGTAGTATCATATGTGATTTTAATGGAAAATCGTATGTGATTTAATATAATCTGATTAATTAACATGTGACTTCATTACATAATCATGTGTAATCACAAGATCAAATATGATTTCAATGAAAAATCATATGTGATTTAATAATAAGTTGATTGGTTAACATGTGATTTCAATGCATAATCATGTGTGATTTCAATGCATAATCATGTGTGATCACAAGATCATATGTGATTTCAATGCAGAATCATATGTAATTTCAATGCAAAATCATATGTAAAATCATCAATGCAAAATGGTGGTGGCGAAGGTGGTGGCAGAGGTGGTGCTGCTGCTGGGGGAGTGGTGCTGATGATGGTGGTGGTGACGGCAGAGGTGGTGTGGGTGGTGGACGTGGTGTTGCTGGAGGGGGGGGGGGGTGCCAGAGGTATCGGTGGTGAGGGTGGTGTTGGAAGTGATGTGGGTGGTGTTGTTACTAGTGATGGCAGAGGCATTGCTCGTGGTGGTAGAGGCGGTGTTGGCAGCGTCGACAGTGGTGGTGGTGATGGTAGCGGTGGTGGCAGCAGCGGGGGTGGGGATGGTGGCGGAGGTGGGGGAAGTGGTGGTGGCTATAGAGGTGGTGTGCGTGATGTATTTGAAATATAAAAATTAGTAGCTAACAATCATTCTCGTTTTTTCTTAAAAACGTTTCATTCTCGCGTGATCTTTTTTCTATACAAAAAACTAATATTACAAATATGAGTTGCTTAATTTAAATGATTTACTATAATTTAATTTACGTTTAATAGTATTATTTTAATCGTTCTAAGTTTACTTGTAGTCTTAAAAATAAATAATAAGCATTAATCAAATCTTACATTTTTTGTATAATATTCTTCATTTAGTTTTTTTACTATAGTTTAATTTAGGTTTAATAGAGCTTTTTATAAAATATTAATTAAGTATTATGTTAAAACTCAATGATTTTCATGGTTATATTTTATATTTTTTTATATTTAAAATGAAATGTTTATTCACTATAATTTAAATTCTTCACTATAATTTAATTTATGTTTAATGGTATTATTAAAATTATTTAATTAATTATTATGTTAAAACTGAATCTTGATACTATTTTATATTTACTTATGGAGTAAATTACGGATTTTGTCCTCATAGTTTGGTGGTTTTTACGGATTTGGTCCCTAAACTTTAATAATTACGGATTTGGTCCTTGTGGTTTGCAAATTCTATTTTTTTTGGTCCTTGTGGTTTGCAAATTCCATTGGATTTGGTCCTTATGGTATACAAATTCTATTGAATTTGGTCCCTACCTATTTGCACTACCAGGGACCAAATCCAATAGAATTTGCAAATCACAAGGACCAAATCCATAATTGTTAAAGTTTAAGAACCAAATCCATGAAAACCACCAAACCACGAGGACCAAATCCGTAATTTTCTCTTTCTTATATTTAAAAGAGGTAGAGATGTGAAAGTCAAAATTTAAGATAATGATAAAGTTTGTTATATCTAAGAGTAAATTACATATTTGGTCTCTATGGTTTACACCTTTTACCGACAATGGTCCTTATTTCAAAAGAAATACATGAATGGTCCTCATGGTATTCAATTTCTAAAAAAATAAATTACATGAATGGTCCTTATTACGTGCAGTCGCGCACACACAAACACGCGTACATGAATGGTTCTGTATTTCAAAATAAATACATGAATGGTCCTTATTTCAAAATAAATACATGAATGGTCCACATGAATGTATTTATTTTGAAATGAGGACCATTGGGGGTTTAAAAGGTGTAAACCACAGGGACCAAATATGTAATTTACTCTATATCTAATAGATAATTTTGTAAAAAATATTGTTAAAATGCAAATTATACGTGACACGACATGTGTCAACAAATGACATGTAAGCATAAATGAATTGATAACGTAAAAGTGTCCAGGTAAATGTTTAGGGGAAAACCCAGAAATCGGCTCACTAGATCACGACATGTGGCATCCAGTTACTCTTTTGTATATATATATATAGGAAAGTTCAAATGTGAACTGAATTTCAGTTGTGAACACGAGGACGCATCTCAATCACTCATCCGGTCAATAAAGACAACTTTGACCGGGTTCCCTTTAATAATCTCCACCCTCCCATGAATCGCGTCAATCCTCCGTGATCGCTTCCACCGTAACCGAAGATGTGTGGATGAGATTCGTCCTCACGTTTACAACCAAAATTGAGTTCACATTTGAACCTAACCCTATATATACATATATATATATGGGTTTAATCAAATGAGAACTCGGTAACTCAACTTCTCCCATGATCATTAGTCTGTAATTATAAATGAAAATGTATATATTTTTACATCTATTTTTGTATGTATAAAAAAATAACCGGTTGTACTTGAGGTGACATTTCTGTATTTTCAGATCTTGTATTTAATGTTATTTTAGGGGGTGTTGTTAAATGAATTCTTTTTGACTTTTATTCCTCTCATATAAATGTAGATCCCTTATATTGGGTCTCACCTATACACTTACAAAATAGATCCATTTTCCTGATAATTAAGAGGATCAATTTATAATTCCCTTATTTTAATCATCTTACGTTGATGAGACAATGATAGATTGAAGAATAAACATGGCTATAAGAATTGCAAAAGAAATGTTTTATATGAAAATATTATTATTTGCTATAACTATATTTAATACATTGATTGAATTCAAATAAAATAGAAAATGATATCATCGGATGAATCCAATAAAATATGGCCTAGCTTTAAATTTATTTATAAGCTAGTCGCTTTTACGAGTTTTTCAACCCTACTTCCTTAAACAGAAATTATATTTCCTCCTATATCTTTAACCTATTATCAAATAAAATATTTGCTATTTCCAAAAATTAACATTATCATAAATAATACATGCAAATGATTATTTTAAAATTGTGTGATATGTTTTGAAGGAATTGAACACTATAATGATGACTTTAAACTGTGGGAAGAGCTTCAAATTACTATATAGAAAGATCTTACCCTTGAGCAGATCTCGACAAGGTAGATTTAAGAGTGCCGATAGAGATGGTTGATTTTGTGAAGGACTCACAATATCAATTTGATGTTGTTGGTTGATGGGATCTAACTCAATTGAACCAAGGTCTGGATTCGTTGTGTTCATCTCTTTGGCTTGCTTGTGGTTGGAACAAGGAGTGTGTTAGATAGGTATGATCAATTTTCCATAAATGAAAAACTAAGAGGTGGGTATGGACTTATATAACACTTTAGGTCAATTTTGATAGAATATTTAATTTGGAAGATAAGTATACTCAATATTCCATGCTTGCTTGTGGCTAGAGCAATGAATGTTTTAAGTGATTCTCATTAATTACTTTATAATTTATATCATAAAAATACTAAATATAATTTATTTATAATATAAATATTATAGATAGTTATAATATAAAGAATAAATTAAGGAATTTTCTATCCATTTTTTTTAGAAGGTATAGATAGGTGTATATGAATGCATATATGAGACCTATTGTAGAGGAGTATAAGAGTATGGATTTATATGAGTAGAGTAATCTATGAAGGATTATAGCAAACCCTAAATTAATTATAAAAACTAGAATACAAACTAAAATAATATTTTTTTTTGTTTTCTTTTACTATATTTGAAATACAATTCAATTGGTAATAAATAAAACACATCCAATTACTAAAAGCAAATTCACATGCTTTTAAATAAATGATGATACAGTATTTATGTAGGTTCCAAATCAACACCAATATTTGAACACAATTAAGAAAGTCATTTCAATCTCATATGTAGCTCACAAAATGATTAGGAAATGTGTAAAGTACAAATGAAGTAGGAAGCTCCTATTTATACTAGGCAAAAAGGGCCAAAAGGCTTTAGAAAGCATGAGCCTAAACAATTGGGCCAAATTAACAAAATTACAATTAAGGAACAAAGTTTCTAACTATTACAAATTGACACAACTAACAAATATTTCTAACAATTCCCCCCTTTGTGTAAATTTCTTCGCTTCCGACGATGATGGCTCGATGACTTCCTTCTTGAAGCATTTGTCTCCTTGAGCTTCTTAGATAGTCCCTCATCTCTCCGAGGCGGTGGTGGTGGCGGTCTCTCTTCACGTCTTTCGACAGGTCGTCCTTCGATCATCCTTAACCCATAGTAAGGTCGTCATAGAACGTTGCTCAGATAGACAACACGCAAGGCAAGTACTTGTACAACGGACAACGATCAATGTTGGGGAGAAGTTCGTGACTGAAAACAGTGATCAAGTCAACACACTTGGAGATTCCCAAGGTGAGACGGCATGCGCATGAGGGGTGATTTGTGAAGCGAAGGTATGTCGAATGATGGTGGAGGAGACTGGAAACTGCAGGTACTCATCATCATCATTTGAGGAGATATCATCAAGATTGATAATCTCCTTGAGCTTATCATTAGTAGCGGGGACGCATGTGATAGGAATCGACCCATCTCATCAACGTCAACCGTCGAGTTCCAACCAGGCTGTGAGTGGTGATCATCGACGCCGATATGAGTGTCGGGTGCGACGCCGGAAGATGTGCCTGGTGGAACTATGGAGTCGTGTCGAGCCTTCTTGTCGATTTCCCCTCACGGCAATCGGGGTCATCTTGGTCGTTGTGTTGTCTTATCGGTGGCTCGGCTGCTGCTCGACGAGAGGTCGCAAGGACTCTACGTATGTCTGAAAAAGAGTCCTTGACCTCCGCAATCTCTGATCTCACCTCCATCTTGACATCATCAAACTTCCCTTCGAGCCACTAGATGGAAGGGCCTACCGCATGAGAGGGTGCGGTAGCCGGTTTGGGACGGTGCTCGGGAAGGTCTGAACATGATGACCGCTTACCCAAGTATGTTGACTTCATCCTCAAGGAGATTCCCTTTGGAGAGCCAATTCGCTGACAAAGGATCCCTCAACTCATTAGTCGAGTAAGCGGGTGCGGACGATGCTGGAGGTGGTGAAGTATAAAATCATCATGGACAACCTTTAGGGCGCCGTCCATCATTTCCCTGACAACACATGCCTAGTAAGTAACTCCGGGCTCACATAGAGTACCCGTTTGCACAACCGCTGAATCAACGGTGTGGCCTACGTGAATGGCTGGCGTGATAGTGACCATGGTAGGACTTCCCGCTGGTCATCATGAAATACCCGTCATGGACGCCACTCTCGGGGTTCCGATCACGTCACTCAGAATCGTGATGGGTGGAGCAGAGACTGCGTCACATAGACTGGCAGTATGTGTACCTAAA
The DNA here is from genome assembly GCA_030169165.1 of Centaurea solstitialis. Lineage (NCBI taxonomy): Eukaryota > Viridiplantae > Streptophyta > Magnoliopsida > Asterales > Asteraceae > Centaurea > Centaurea solstitialis. Next base: position 63,663,630 of record CM058042.1, read on the forward strand.
AGTGTATAAGGCTCTAGACTTTGGTGCACATGAAGGAAATGTGGGGATCAGGGCAGGGATCCTCTTGTTTCAATACCACTACCCTCCAAGTGAGGGGCGATAGCCGTTGTGCTAAGTCCCCGTGGAATGAAACATCCACCTTTTGAGAGATGGATGAGTGGCTAGGTGAGGCGTGCAATTGCACCTCTACGTGGGAGGTGTCTTCTTCAATACCCGTACTCAACACATGTGTACGGGTAGCAGATGTGGCTGCCCGGCTTCTACATATGGAGAAGGAAGGACCGGTTAAAACCTTTGGTCCTATCTCACACTCATCATTTCTTTTACTTCCCTCGCTATACTCACTTTCTTCGACTGTTAGGTCTCCCTCAAACCTTATGTCGTCCTCACCCTCAGAAGGGTGGTCATTACCGGAGTCATCGAATCATAGTACACCAAAGGGAAAAGTGAAGGGCTATGGTGACTGTCATAAGCATATAAAGTACTAGCTCTGGAGCGATCATCATCACCATCTAATCTACCCTCGTCATACCCCCCGACACCTCATCCTCAAGCCCGTGGTCATCATCCCTAGATGAATGACCTCGCTAAATACCCTCACTCACTCTCTTAGAGGATACCTCTAGGGTGCCAGTCTCCGGCTATGGAGATGCTGGTAGAGGTGATACACCTAAGTATGCTCTGACAACTGGTGACCTCTGATCGGCTCTTGCAAGAAGTGATGGGGGAATCGCCATGGGTATATCATGAATCTTTGAGGTTTTTCATGAGGTGTGTGGGGTGTTCGATAATGAGTTGGGGTATGGAATAGGGGGTGATGGGTATGGCAGGAGGAGAACAAGTGTAGGAGGTACATCATAGATGTAGGGAGGAAAAGATTCGTCGCGCCTTAGGATATGTATACATGTAAGAGGTACGCCATGCATGTCATTGTTCCCCCTTGAAAAATGCATAGCGATGCATTGTTCCCCCTCGAAACATGCGTAGGTAGACGTCTTGGAGTATGTCATTTTTTTCTCTTTTTTTTCGCATTTTTTTCCGGGGTGAACTCTTGAAGGCCTCCCGCGGGGTGAGGTGAACTCTTGAAGGCCTCCACGTGGTGAACTCCTTGAAGACCTCCTTTTTTTAAAGTCCGCTATGTCCTTCGTTGTGATCATCATTAGAATAAGGATTTGGGAAGATGATGTAGAGTGTTTGTGTTGGTGTTGGTGTTGGTGAAGATGATGGTGATGGTATAGGTGAAGGTGTGGGTGAAGGTGTTGGTGATGGTACAGGTGAAGGTGTGGGTGAAGGTGTTGGTGATGGTGTAGATGAAGGTGTGGGTGAAGGTGGTGGTGATGGTGTAGGTGAAGGTGTTGGTGAAGGTGTAGGTGTAGGTGTTGGTGATGTTGATGGTGATGGTGTAGGTGTTGGTGATGGTGTGGGTGAAGGTGTTGGTGTTGGTGTTTAGGGGTGTAGGTGTAGGTGTAGGTGTAGGTTTTTTTTTTTTTTTTTTTTTTTTTTTTTTTTCGGGTGAACTCTTGAAGGCCTCTTGCGGGGTGAGGTGCAAAGACTAGAGTAGAGACTATGCACCTAAGGTACAGAGACTAGAGTATGCACCGGGGGTACAGAGACTAGTAAGGTGACTAGACGCATGGTGAACTCTTTGAAAGCCTCCCGTTGTTTTTCTTTTTTTTGTTATTATTATTTTTTTCTTTTTTTTGTTATTATTATTTTTTTCTTCTTTTTTTTCTTTGTTTTTCTCCTTTTTTTTTTGGTTTTTCTCTTTCTTTTTGTTTTTTTTTATTATTTTTTTTGTTTTTCTCTTTCCTCTTTTTTTTGAGGAAAACTCATAAAAAAATATAAAGGAAAGAACTAAAAAAAATATAGCTATATCTATGTATATGCATATATATATATATATATAAGAAAGGGAGACTTACCTTGGCGTTGGAGTGATGACATCTTACCCGTCAGTGTTCCCCTTCGGAGCATGTAGTGGGAGACATCGTTCCCCCTAGATATATGCACAGATAGGCATCGTTCTCCCTAGATACACGTACCGGCGGGTGACGTCCCCTCTTGAGACATACACCGCAGGGTGACATGCCTTTTTGAGACATGCACCCCAGTGTGACATGCCTTCTTGAGACATACACCACCGGGTGATGTTCCCCGTGAGACATGCACCGGCGGGTGACGTCCCCACTTGAGACATGCACCACAGGGTGACGTTCCTCCTTAAGACATGCATGGGTGGGTGACGTTCCCCCTTGATTTATTACCACTCACAAAAAGAACTTCTCACCAAGTACAACTCTTGAAGGGAGTGAGAAGGTCCCCTCGCCCGGTCATGTGTTTGGGACAACCTCAACCTTAGTCCATAACTCACACATGACCGGCCTGCAAAATCAAGTGCAAACATTTTTAGGTACCCATTTGGGAATGGGTCCTTTCGGATTAGTACCAGCAGGTTTGCTATTTTTATGAGTCTTTTTCTTGGGATTGGAGTTATGTTTCTTAGCATGATGAGTATGATGATAACAACTATTGTAGAATCCATAAAATTTAGGAGCATAATAATCATTCACAAAGACATTTGCACAAAAGCCAAAATGAAAACAGTTTCGACATCGATAATCACTCTGATATCCATAAGCAACATGTTCACAGTCATGAAAATTAAAAAGAGTATGAGGTACATGACTGTGAGCTCTATGAAATTTATCGTTGAAAAATCTGTTTTTCTCAAATCTGGGCTTATGTGCACGTGACCTTGGATGACTGCCTTTTTCAGTTCCATTCTCCTTTGAGTTACGCCTACCCTTTCTTGTATTTTGATATGTCACATTTGAAGAAGAATGATTAGCATGAGAGTGAAGATTTGAAGCTTTGTTTCTCGGGTGGAAGTTGTGTGACTGTTCTTTAGGTTTGGACGACTTCTTGTTTTTACGAGAGCGTCGACGTTTCTTAGGAGCAGTCACATTGGAACGAGATGTACTCGCAATTTCAGACTCAGGGGTGACTATTGGAGTCTTCCATTTGTCTTTCCGAGATGGTTTAAGAGGAACCATGTTTCCTGGTTTGGACAGGCCTGATGACCTACCATTCTCACCAACCCTATTGGTACAATCATCCGATACAATTTCAGAAATTTGTACCGTTGATTTAGGTGCCGTATATGTTAAGTCTTCCATGTATGAAATGGTGGTGCAGATTGGAGACCTTAGTACCAAAGAATGTGAGTTTTGAGAAGAAGTACTTGAACGTCTGAAATCTAAAGCATTCACATTCCATGTATGGTGATGATGACGTGAATTATCACGAGTTCCAAAGGTGGATTTACTTGCTTGTGGTGTGCTTTTGGATTTGAGGGTGATAACACCAAAATTATACATGTTTTAGTCGTACTTAATTGACTGATTTTGCCCCATTTCTAACCAATTTCTGATCTAATTACTCACACTTTGGACTGATTCTCACTTTTATAGGTTTTGGAGGCCGTGGAACGGAAAAGTACGGAAAAAGGCGAAAAAACGTGGAAATTGGAAAAACTCAATCTAGTAGCATTTTCGCGTCCGCAAGTTTTCAAGTTTGGCGTCGCCAAGTTCGCAAAGTTGGAAAATTAGGGTTTGCTCAAGTGTCTCGCGCCGCGAGCCAGCAGCTTCGTGATCGCGAAACGGGCTCCGACCTTCCCTTTTAAATACTGGCCTCCTCCTTCAGTTCAAGAGACATCTCGATTATCATCTTAATGAGTCCTCTGGCGTTAGTCAAGTACAAATCATTAGAGTCTTAGTTGGTGAGAGAGAGAGAGAGAGTTTGTTGTGCCGATACGCTGCGGAGTTTGGTTTTCGATCATCCATCATTGTACAGTCGGTATAATGTATGTCTCTTTATTTGTGTTTGCTGTTTTCATTATGTTTAGTGAGTAGTTTTCTTTAGTGGTACTTATTGTGGTAGATAAACCTTGTGGATGATGTTTTTGTGATTTAATGTTTATTGGTTTGTTTTTGGTTTATTGAATGTGTTTTACGATTCCGGTTTGATTCGTATTGTATGGATATTTGAATTCGCTGGTTGGGTGTATCTGTTTAACCTAGATAGATAGACTCGGATAGGTTAATCAACCTTTCTTGACCTTCCCTTCGAAAACCGGAGAGTAGTGTTAGGTGGTTAGTTTAGACCGAGAGCAACCAGATAGTAGAATTCCGTGCAATAATGATAGAATTGGGTGGCTGGTACTAGATTGCCTGACAATCAGTCTATGTATTAGGACTAGGAGGACCAACCTAGTTGATAACCGTAATAGTCACATGTTAGGGTGTCCCAGACTTAAATTCCTACAATAACCAAAACAACCATACCTTTGGCTAATTTAAATCATCCACTTGGGGAGTCGTTATACCATGATAAGTACTACTGTTTTTCTCTTATAAAGTTTAAATTACTTTCTTTGTATTTTCTAGTTAGTTAATTAAATCAGCTGTCTTTTGTGTCTTAATTAATTAGTTGTTTTCTTTTAATTATTCAAACCGTTTTCATAAAACCCCCATAGCCTTAGGTTAATTAAACTAGCTAAGATTATTAGTCTACATAACTTGACCGTTCCCAGCGGTAGATACGATACCTGGTCTTTCCTACACTATATTACTCACGATCAGGTACGCTTGCCTGTGAATGTGGTAACAGTGGCTAGGCTTTAGAGGTTAAAACTTGTTTCGCTTTTTATATACGATAATTACCGCATCAAGTTTTTGGCGCCGTTGCCGGGGAACGGTAGTTAGATTTTTAGTCTTTATTAGTTTGGTTAATCGATCCTTGTGAGGGATTCCATCCCTTGCAAGTTTTTTCGCTTTCTAGTTTTAGTTAATTGTTTTATCTCTTTGTTTCCCGCAAGTTGCCCGTAACCGTTTGTTATGGTTTCAGTCACGACGGAACTGTTAGAACCGTTTGAGGAACCGGAGAGAGAGTTCAGAAAAAGAAACAAAAAGAAGTCAAAAGCTAACAAAGATCGCCCGAGAGCTTTGAATTTTGAAATGGGAGACGATGCACCGATGTGGACCGCCCAGAGAACCGCTCCAACCGTACCCACCAATCCGATCACGAAGCCGGACCTAAACAAGGAGATCCCGGGGAAGCTCCTTCACATGATCAAGGACCTTACTTTCGACGGGAAAAACGATAGCAATCCTATCGTACACATGGAGAATTTCGTGGACACATGTGATCTGTTCAAAACTGAGGAAGGCCGAGATGATGCAGTTCGCCTCCGAGTCTTTCCTCTTACACTCACCGAAGAAGCAAAAGCTTGGTTACGATCTTTAGAACCAAGTTCGATCACCACTTGGGAAGGACTTCGCTCAAAGTTCCTTTCCCGATTCTTCCCATAATCCAAAATCGACAAGCTAAGAGCCGAGATCCGATCCTTTCGACAAGATGACGGGGAGAAAATATCCGAAGCGTGGGGGCAATTCAAACACCTCCTGAATTCGTGCCCGAGTCACGACCTAAATAAGAGTGAGCAAGTCCAAACTTTCTATAGTGGGCTTGGTTATTCTTCTCGAGCTACATTAGATTCATCTGCCGGAGGTGTATTCATGTAAAAAACGCCCACGGAAGGGTATAAGCATCTTGAGGATATGCTGATTCACAACATAGATTGGAGGACGGATAAGAGCTTGCAAACCCCGAGAATGGCCAGAAAGATCTCAACCGACTTCGACCCATCCGATGAACTAGCCGCAATGAAAAACCAACAGGTAAAGTTTGAACGTAAAATTGAAGAACTGATTAAATCTGTTCATGCTTTGCAGGTTGGATGCGAGGAGTGCAAGGGACCACATTTAACGAAAGATTGCCCGAACCGTCCGATGATGACACCTGAGGAGGTACACTACCTCAACCGAGGCGATTACCAAAGGAGGTGGAACAACAACCGTAACTCTATCCCGAGACCTCCCGGATTCTTTGCACCAAACCAATAAAACCAACGAACGGATGGAGAGCCGCGTGTTTCTATCGAGGACCGAATTATCCAATTCATGGATCCAAAAAAGAAGCTCAATGATGAGGTAGGTTCGTATTTACGTAACCATCAAAGTACTATCCAGAATTTGGAAATGCAGGTCGGTCGTGTCTCGCAATTGCTAAGTGAAAAGACTCAAGGGGAGCTACCAACGCAAACCCAAGTCAACCCAAAGGTAGAAAACGCAAAGCCAATGCTCATGATGGTCGGAGAAACATCAAAGAAGAAGTAGACTGACATCTACACGAAGAAGTACGTGGAGAGCGATAGCGGTAGTAAACCTGATTATGCCACAGACTATGATTCGGAGGGGTTCACAATATCATTCGAGCATCTAGGACCTAAAGGACCCATTTCTTCAAGCGACAATGAGGAGGAAGACGGTAAGCAAGGTGGATATGCGGAATTTGTGATACCAAAGAAGGATAAAGGTAAACAGAAGGAGAAAGAGAAGGTGGCGGAAGACGAGCTCACCTACGTTGCCCCTATCAAGCATGATCTAGGAAGTTACAATTTACCTATTTCATGTTCTAAACTTGAAGGTCTCGCTTTGATAGATACAGGTGCTGCACTTAACATGATGCCTGTTTGTTATTGCAGGAAAATGGGAGTCAAAAAGATTGTACCAACGGACTACCAATACCGAGGGGTGAATGGATACATGACTAAACCGTTGGGGATAGCGGAAGGATTCCCGATACGAATCGGAAACTTCGTCTACTTTACAGACTTCATCATAGCTAACCTCCCGAAGGATACGGAGATCCCGATTATTCTCGGAAGGGCTTTCCTACACACCGCCCAAGTAAACACCGACATGCGCAATCAAGTGTCCAGCTTGCGGTATGGAGAAAAGAGGATCTACTTTAACCCCTATGGAGAGACGGTCACCCATCTCGATGAGCCTTATGAGGACCCTTCTCAAACCTTCAAGAAGAACACGAGTCGCCCACTACTCCCTCACGAGCATATGACGAAAACGGAGGACTATCCGAACCCAATACACCAAAAGGATCAAACACCTAACCCTCCAAGAAGGAGCATAGAAAGAAGAAGGGCTCGTCATCCCGATGTGCCAAGAAATAAGCTGAAAATGGGGTCGAGCTCTAGACCCATTCAAAAATGAAGCGCTTCTCGGGAGGCAACCCGAGCATTTTCTTTCCTTTTTCGTTTTTAGTGTTTTCATGTGTGTTTTTGCTAATATTTTTGTTTGTTATTGCTTAGGTAACCATACGGAGGGGATAGAAACCAAAAACGAGAAAATCTGACGCGCGACGAAGATTTTCAAAAAGTGGAAACTGTAAGCTTTTTGCGATCGCCAGTTTTTAAACTTGGCGACGCGAAACCAGCCTTCATTTGTTTCAGGTAAAAAAATTCGATTCTCACGGCGTGAAAGTACCGTCTCGCGGCGCGAAAATTTCAAATTAGGGCAAAAATTTTCGAAAACCGCTCGTTTCGCGGCGCGAAACCTTTAGTTTAGCGGCGCGAAATCGGTGCAGACGAGTTTTAAAACCCTTCTTTCTCACTTTTTCAATGTACACAACCCTAATTTCTCTCTAGGCGCCGCGACCTTTCTTCACGAACCTGCGAAACTCGAATTTCTTAAGCTTCAATTTCTTCATTCATGGCATCAAAGGTATGTTTCCTAACTTGATTTCGTTGGATTAGCTTGATTTGGTGAGATTGGATCTTGAATTTGGGCATCAATGGTGTTTTCATGCTTTCATAGAATTAAGATTATTATTGAAGCTCCATTGATTGATTAGTGATTATTGTTCAATGCATGTTATGAGCTTTGATTGAGATTTCATTCTAGCATGCGATTTAATTGTTGAATCTAGTGAATGTGCTTTGATGATAAGCGTGGGGATTTTGCACCAAAATCCCCAACCCTTTGTTTGAACTAGCTAGATTTGAGTTTTTCTTGGGAGCTTGACTAAAAGTTCAAGTGTGGGGATGTTACACACCCCCTTTGATTTTGATTTTCACGCATGCATTCGTTAGATTGAACTTGTTAGTCATGGAGGTTTTGTATCGTTGGAATGAACTATGTTTGAATTTTGTCTTACATTTATCGATCACATCTAGCTAAGACAATTTCGTTTTGTATTTTTGTAGAGACAAAGGACCCGTTCGTCGATCTCCACCGCTCCTAACTTCCGTGCACCGGATGGGAGCCATGCGTACATCCATTTTATGAACGACCCTACGTTGAACGCTCCAAAACATCAGGAGTACCGAGACATAGTTAACCGACTTGTCACCCGCCAAATTTTCGTGCCAAGGAGAGTCGATTGGAACCTTCTTCGATCCATGGGAGTTGAGAATGACATAAAGGCGATACTCGAGAAGCACGCCTATGATGAGGATGGCACCGAGTACTACATATGCCATGCTTGGGAGTGAGTCTTTGACATTGCTGAGACCCTCTATCGCGAGCTTATCATTGAGTTCGTTGCCACTTTCCGTTTCGATGCTGAAAAGGCCCTTGAAGAGTTCTACCAATCGTGCATGACATTCCGACTTGGTGGAGTGTGGCGATCGCTCTCATTGGTCGAGTTTGCCGTTGCTTTGGGGATATATACCCAAGCCGAGGTCGATGCTCCCGGATTTGTGGAATACATGTGGGCTAGTGCAAAGAGGCAAGACGGTTTTGATCCTTGGTTGGCTTGGGCGATTCTTGGAGATGGTGACTATGGCAACAATCTCAAGGTGAAGGGTTTTCTTGCTTCTTCGGATCGACTTTTACATCGTATGCTCATTCACGCGGTGAACACCCGTTCCTCGAGTGAGGAAAAAGTCTCTACTTATGATCTTTGGCTTCTAGAGAAACTTTCCATGAATGACAAGTATCCGAACGCCCCGTACATCATTGCTGTGCAACTCGCAAAAGCGGGTGGTTCTCGAGAGGGAATTCGAATGGTTGGAGGCCAATACGTTACGCTTCTTGCCAAGAACTTTGGTATCCTAACCGAGGGTGCTATTGCTTCTATGACAAGCCTCGGTGAGATGGGCTTGATCGATATGGACCAACTCCGTGGGATGGGTATAGCGATGGTGGAGCACTTGATCGGTAGAGACCAAAACGTGTGGATTCACAACCCCCAAGCTTATGGAACGAGGAGAGCACCTCGGAGCACGCAAGAGACCGGTGGCACGAGTGGGGTGAATGAGGGAGAACAACCGGCGGATTGGACGGCGTATTCGGGGTATCAAGATTTGAGTAGCCGACTCTCGGAGATGTCTTTGTCCTATGGCCAACATCATCAACACATGGAGTACAACACCGCGGAGGCTCTCCAACAAGCGAATTGGCAAAGTGGAGTGATGAACCAAATGGCCTCTCACTTCGGTATTCAACCGAACATCGCGTATGCTCCATCACCATTTTGGCCATACTCCGAGGACACACCGCCCGGTTTCCCTACTTTCGAGGATTGGCGCAACCAACCTCGTGGCCCTTATTGATCTCTATCTCTTTTATCTCTTATTCGATATGGTTGTCTAAACAATTTTATTTCTGCTTTCTTTTGCTTTTGTTTGGTTTGTTTGGTGGACATCTTTTATTTTTTTTGTTTGTTTGGTTTGCTTAGGATTAAGACTTTTAATTGTTTGCTTAGTTTGGTTTATTTTCTTTTGTTTGTTTTTACTTTTTCTTTTTCTTTTTTGTAATAGATACAGCGATCTATGATCTTGAACCGAGCACGATTCTGGAATACTCTCTCTCAGATCAGATTACGTCACATAACCCGGGAAGTTTCTCTTTTTCCCAATTACTCCTTAATTGTTTTAATTGTTGCATTGAGGACAATGCAAATTTTAAGTGTAGGGAGAGGGGTTATGTAGACTTATCTGTTTAAATGGGTTCACTTTTTGCTTTCTGATCTGTCGTTTTTCAAATTTTTGAAAGCTTTGAGACTTGACCCCAATTTTTTCGAAATATGAGATTGTTTTTGGAACTTAGTTGCTTGCGTAGGAGAACACTGAATGAGATTATTTGAGTAAAATGATACCTTGGAATATCAATTGCCATGAGTGCCTCACCTTATTCCTTTGAGAGTTTGAGCCTAATTATTTATTTCGTGAGGAATACCGACTTTGACCCAAGGTAGAACTTGTCACTTTGAATGCTTATCGAGACCACATAAGAGAAGTATTTATCACCATTGCACTGATAGAGGCCTTCATTTCTAACCCTTTTAGCCTTCGTTAGATAACCTCATCTTAAGGTTATTTAATTTGCCTAACCGAATTTTTGAAAGTACTCACCTTTAGTACTTTAACTTTTGAAACCATTTTGAGCCTTAGCCTTTCATTTCTTTACCCATACCATATATCCTTTAGCCTATCTTTTTATCTATCTTTTGGCCGTGACTTAAATTTGAGAACTTGAGATGTTGTGATCCATATTTTTAATATCTGACAATTAAAGCGGGATTGATTTTGAGTGAAAAGAAAAGAAAAGAAAAGTGATGACTCAAAGAAAAGAAAAGAAATATCAAAAGAAAGAAAAGAGTCAAAGTTAAAGTTAAAGTTAAAGAAAAGAAAAATGAGCAAATGCGGAAAAAGAAAATAATTCGAGACACAAATAAGCAATATGCTTAGGCCGATGCTAAAAAGAAAGAAAAAAGCTCATCCCGAAAAAAAGTGCATAATTCCAAAAGTCAAATTTTTCTCAAAAGTGTTTGGATCACTACTAACTGAGTTTCTTGAGTTTTTGTTGCAATTCTTAGTTACTTATATATCCTTTATCCTACCCTTAACCCTTAGCCTAACATTACAACCCTAAAGTCCTTTTGACGGTTGACAACTTCTCAGTGGTGGAGATTAGATTTGATGACAAGCTTATGCATGCGGGAATTAGTCGAGTATTGGTGTGATCACTTATCATACATACACCTTTACCCCCGAGAGATACACTTTAAATTATCATTCTTACTTTGTGAGGGTAAAAGGTTGATCTTGGTATCCGATTGCTTGATGTATCTTGTTCTTGTGTTCGACTGTGTGAGTATTCTTTGTTCTCTTAGATGATCTTGGGTGGAGATAATTTTGGCGTTATTTTTCTTATCTTTCAGTCTTTTGATTGAGGCCAATCAAAGCTTAAGTGTGGGGATTTTGATAACACCAAAATTATACATGTTTTGGTTGTACTTAATTGACTGATTTTGCCCCATTTCTCACCCATTTCTGATCTAATTACTCACACTTTGGACTGATTCTCACTAGTATAGGTTTTGGAGGTCGTGGAACGGAAAAGTATGGAAAAAGGCGAAAAACGTGGAAATTGGAAAAACTCAATCAAGTAGCATTTTTGCGTCCGCGAGTTTTCAAGTTTGGCGTCGCCAAGTTCGCAAAGTTGGAAAATTAGAGTTTTCTCAAGTGTCTCGCACCGCGAGCCAGCAGCTTCGCGATCGCAAAACGGGCTCCGACCCTCCCTTTTAATTACTGGCCTCCTCCTTCAGTTCAAGAGACATCTCGATTATCATCTTAATGAGACCTCTGGCGTTAGTCAAGTACAAATCATTGGAGTCTTAGTTGGTGAGAGAGAGAGAGTTTGTTGTGCCGATACGCTGTGGAGTTTGGTTTTCGATCGTCCATCATTTTACTGTCGGTATAATGTCTGTCTCTTTATTTGTGTTTGCTGTTTTCATTATGTTTAGTGAGTAGTTTTCTATAGTGGTACTTATTGTGGTAGATAAACCTTGTGGATGATGTTTTTGTGAATTAATGTTTATTGGTTTGTTTTTGGTTTATTGAATGTGTTTTACGGTTCCGGTTTGATTCGTATTGTATGGATATTTGAATTCGCTGGTTGGGTGTATCTGTTTAACCTAGATAGATAGACTCCGATAGGTTAATCAACCTTTCTTGACCTTCCCTTCGAAAACCCGGAGAGTAGTGTTAGGTGGTTAGCTCAGACCGAGAGCAGCCAGATAGCAGAATTCCGTGCAATAATGATAGAATTGGGTGGCTGGTACTAGATTGCCTGACAAACAGTCTATGTATTAGGACTAGGAGGACCAACCTAGTTGATAACCGTAATAGTCACATGTTAGGGTGTCCTAGACTTAAATTCCTACAATAACCAAAACAACCATACCCTTGGCTAATTTAAATCATCCACTTGGGGAGTCGTTATAACATGATAAGTACTACTGTTTTTCTCTTATAATGTTTAAATTACTTTCTTTGTATTTTCTAGTTAGTTAATTGAATCAGTTGTCTTTTGTGTCTTAATGAATTAGTTGTTTTCTTTTAATTATTCAAACCGTTTTCATAAAACCCCCCATAGCTTTAGGTTAATTAAACTAGCTAAGATTATTAGTCTACATAACTTGACCGTTCCCAGTGGTAGATACGATACCTGGACTTTCCTACACTATATTACTCTTGATCAGGTACGCTTGCCTGTGATTGTGGTAACAGTGGCTAGGCTTTAGAGGTTAAAACGTGTTTCGCTTTTTATATACGATAATTACCGCATCAGAGGGCTTCCTCCAATTAGTAGATTTTACTTAAGAATAGGTCATTTTCCCTAAGGCTCATGCGCCTCTCATCCTCTAGCTCAACCTCAAGTTTAGTAATCCTTTTCTCATAAAAGGTTTTGTTATCTTTGTATACTTTTTCAAGAATTGGAACTTCCTGATTCATCTCAGCCTCAGTGTAGCTAGGCGTGTAATCCTTAGACAAAGGAATCTCACGCGTTGCGTAACTAGCATTGAGAGATGAATAGTTGAAGGGAATGGAGTGTTTGTTTTTTCTGTCTTTTTCTTTCTTCTCAATTTCCTTCAACTGTTCAAGATCATCGGACTCTTTCATGAAAACGAATTTTGTATCCAAGACTCATGTACCGAAGGTCATACATGGTAGGAGTCTTGGATATGGCACGCTTAAGGTAGCAAAGACTTTTGTATCCAATGCCTTCTTTAGGGTTATAGTAATTGAACTCTTTAGGTTGGTTCATATGAATGGTTTGATCGGTTTGGCCTCTCTACTTGTCCTCCATATCTTTTATTTTTGCAAAGAGATTTGTTCGTTGGGCAAAAATGGCTTCATACTTTTGAACACTTACTCTACTCAAGACTTCAGCCTCATGAAGTTTCTTTTGTAGGTTAGTGATACTATCATTCATGCATTTTACTCTATCTTCAAGAGTTTTATTTGCAAGAGTGAGCGTGTTAACTGTATCCTTGGAGTGAGCTAACTCAATGTTGAATTTCACGACTAAGGCATGTTCACTAGCTAGTTTGGATTCAGCAATTGTTAGTACAAGAAATCAAACAATTAAGAGGAGAGAGAGATCATGAAGTCATCATATTATTCATCAATGGTGGAAAGTACAAAACACCTTGAATTACACACACTTAAACTCTCAAACGACTCTCATAACTCTCTCAATTGCCACTCCATCTCTATATATACCTATACAATTAAGCCCCTCTATCTATACAAGTATTTTCACTTTCACCCCTCACAATCTATTATTTACACAAACTTGATTCTTTATAAAACTTTCACATATAAGGACATTTTATGTCCTAACAGCAATGGTTGTTAAGTTGTTTGCTTGTTTAATTTTCTTATCATACTCATTGTTAGGGTAAAAATCTACAATCGCACGACAACCGACTATAATCGTAAGACAAATGATAAGACAATGATCCTGTATTAAGAAAGGTCCTAAGATAAAACTAATAAGACTCTCGAACAAAGATTATTAAACATCGAACAGATACAACGGATAAGTCGAACGATGACTATTATGTCGTATGATGGTACTAACGAATAAACATACGAAGTTTATATCTTTGATGCAGGAAAGCTGATTATCATTTCTAACAATTGTCCACCTTTGAGAAAGTCTGAGATCGAGTACTATGCTATGCTCGTTGGAGTTCATCATTACAATGGACATGTCTTAAGTTATCATTCGATGGAAACCGACGACATCAAGAGATCGACCGTTACAAGCAAGATTCTCGCAGCAGTTACAATCTGGACATTAACTCTCAACAAGTACCGTTGGACAGTTACTTTCCGAGCATTAATGGTCAACAATACCGTTGGACGGTTGCTTTCAAGCTACTATATAAGAAGAATGAAGCCACCATTTCACGACACGAAGTCTGCTCAAAGCTCACAAGTTCTCTATTGGCTATTCTTTGATCATCAGTTGTAATTTACATTCAATCTCATTGTTATTTGTCTTGTAATCGTACGACCGGAGCTGTATACTTGAAGGACATCAGCCCTGATTGGTGATCATAGTGCACTGTCGACTTACTTTTTAGGTCGACCGCAGGTTTTTTCCTCCGTCGTGAGGTTTTTCCTGCGTCATCAAATCCTTTGTCTTATTTTATTTTCCCGCACTTCTTATCGATTGCGATTTCTTTCTCTCGACGGTTAAGCCTCACACAAATTTCTTACGACATTTGACTTGTGTAAATTTTTACATAAACAGTTTGGCGCCCACCGTGGGGCTCCGTTTTGAGAAAAATTTCACTCGGTGAAAAGTGCGCCTTAGTACTAACCTTTTCTTCGAGTTCTCTTTGAGCTATTTGTGCAGGATAATGGATAACGGATTCATAGCATCTCTACAACAACAATTGCAACAAGCTAATGAAGAAATCCAACGTCTTCGAGCTTCGCAAGTTCCATCGATGCCCATTCCTCCTCCTTATCCACCTCAACACTTGAGGCCGCCACTTCGACCACAGTTCAATGCCTCAGTACCTCTATCAACTGTAAACCAGCAGTATAATAACATACGACTGCCTATGCCTCAAGGTCCACCACCAATACCTCAAGGCCCGCCATCTATGCCTCAAGGTCCACCTCCGATGCCTCAAGGCCCACCCGCATTCACGTTCGGACCCTTTAACAACATGTCTCAACAAATTCCTATTCCTGGTCACATACCCACAGCTGCTAGTTCCACAGTTCATACGACGATACCACCACAGCACGCGAATTTCTTCTGGTTTTTATCCCACCAATTCCAATAACCATTGAAGATGCTCTAAACGTACGATTTAAATCTCTAGAGGAGCATAATCAAAAGTTATTCGCATTACTTACAAAGTTACCCCCAGCAGTGCCCGTCGAGGTCGAACCCAAAACCGGATTCCAAGCTTCGCCGTTCGTTGACGAAATATCTCTCATCGACGTACCTAAAAAATATACGATTCCAGCCTTCGCAACAAAATATTCTGGAGTCACCGACCCCGTCGAACATGTCGCACAATATAAGCAACTCATGTGGACAGTTCCTATACCGGCGCAATTCCAAGAAGTCTGCATGTGCAAGAGCTTCGGATCAACCTTAACAGGAGCAGCATTACAATGGCTTATCAACTTGAAGCTAAAAAGTATTGGATCATTTGCTGAATTGGTTAATCAATTCACTCGACAGTTTGCTAGCAGTCGTAAGATGGAGAAACAAACCAGCGACCTATATTACGTCGTACAAAAGCCTGGAGAAACAATTCGCGACTACTTCAATAGATTCAACGCGGCAATGATCGAAGTAAAGAATTGTGATGTGAAGACTGCGATCGAGGCGTACAAACGTGGGCTAGAAGATTCCTCTGGATTATATCTAGAATTGACGAAATACCCGCTGGAAAACTTCGACGACGTACGAGCTAGAACATTAGCTTTCATGAGAATAGAGGACGATGCTCTCTTTCGACGAAAGCATTCCGTCGAAAAGAAACCTCTTGGTGCTCAAAAACATGATTTCAAGCGCAAAAGAGTGAACAAAATTGGAAACCTCGATACGAGTCAAAAGCTCGACCAAGCAAAGGTACTGTTAAAATACGATATCCAGAGTTATCTACTTACAATTTTACAGGTACATTGAAAGACTTGGGTGGATTCACTACGAAAGATTGATGCAAAGTACGTTGGCCAAAGAAATCTGACAAACCAAGCAAGGACAAAGATCAAAAAGATGGTGCGATTTCCATGAAGATCATGGCCATACGACGGATGAATGCGTCAGCCTCAAGAAGGAAATTTCATATTTGAAATCTAAAGGACATCTAAAAGGTGTCATTCCAGAAGAACAAGGACGACCAGCATCTCCAGTTCATACTAAAGTTGTAAACTGCATCACCGGAGGATCAGAAGTATGCGGACTTACATATTCTGCTGCCAAAAGACATGCACGAGATGGTCCAGACGAACGCCCTATCCCCGATGAAGTCAAATCAAAAGCAGAAAAAGAACTTGACGCGATGACGATTACGTTGACAAAGAGGATACTCAAGGAGTCCATCATAAGCATCATGACGCTCTAGTCATACAGTTGACCATCGGAAACTGTTCGACTAAGAGAATATTGATCGATGGAGGCAGCTCAGCTAACGTAATGGGAACCGAACGATCAGAAATCGTACGACGAAGTACTACTCTGATTGGATTCAATGGGGACCCGATGAACACCCTCGGAGAAATCATCTTACCTGTCTTCGCCAAAGGCATCAACAAGCAAACAAAGTTTCAACGTTGTAGATTGCCAATCGGCCTATAGTGTTATTCTTGGAAGACCATGGATCCACGAGATGAAAGCAGTTCCCTCGACGTACCATCAGAAAATCAAGTTTCCTTCTCCATGGGGAATTCAAGAAATTGCTAGTGAAAAGAAGATCGCACGAGAATGCTACAAGATTACGATGAAGACAAAGCCGCAGGACATCTAGCAATTACAGAGCCAGGATGGGAAGAAATCGAACGATGATCTTCGACTAGAAGAAGTCGTACTCGATCCTGAACATCCTGATCGAAAGGTCTTCGTAGGAGCCTCGCTCCCCCCTGATATAAAAAATACGATTATATCTTTCTTGCAGGAACATTCGGATTGTTTTGCATGGTCGCACGAAGACATGGTTGGGATAGATCCCAACGTTATATCGCACAAGCTGAACGTGGATCCTACTTTCAAGCCAATCAAGCAGAAACGTCGCAAGTTTGCACCTGAACAAAATAAAGTAATCAACGACGAAGTTGACAATCTGCTTAAAACTGGAAAGATCCGAGAAGTCAAATATCCAGAATGGTTAGCCAACGTGGTCGTCGTACAAAAGAAGAATGGAAAATGGCGAGTCTGCGTCGATTTCACGGATCTAAACAAAGCTTGTCCAAAAGATCCTTTCCCGTTACCTCACATCGATGCTATGGTCGACGCAACAGCAGGACATGAATTGTTGACATTCATGGACGCATATTCGGGATATAACCAAATCCTGATGCATACGGATGACCAGGAAAAAACCGCATTCATGATAGAC
Organism: Centaurea solstitialis; assembly: GCA_030169165.1. NCBI lineage: Eukaryota > Viridiplantae > Streptophyta > Magnoliopsida > Asterales > Asteraceae > Centaurea > Centaurea solstitialis. The sequence goes on from CM058042.1 coordinate 63,680,928, forward strand.
AAAGGCATATACTGTTACAAAGTTATGCCATTTGGTCTTAAGAATGCAGGTTCGACGTATCAAAGGCTGGTTATTATGATGTTCAAGGAACATCTTGGTCGAACGATGGAGGTTTATATCGACGACATGCTCGTGAAATCGGAACGTTCGATTGATCATGTAGCACATTTAAAGCAATCGTTCGACATCCTATGACAATACAAGATGAAGCTCAATCCAACAAAATGTTCCTTCGGAGTACGTGCAGGGAAATTCTTAGGATACTTGGTGATACAACGAGGAATCGAAGCAAGTCCAGAGCAAGTAAAAGCTCTCACCAAGATACAGTCTCCAAGGAATATGAAAGAGATCCAGAAGTTAACAGGACGCGTGGCAGCCTTAACCAGATTTATCTCACGATCATCAGATAAGTGCCATTTGTTATACAATGTCCTACGGAAGAATCAAGGCTTCTTATGGACAGACGAACATGAGAAGGCTCTACAAGAACTTAAGCAATACATGACATCGCCACCTCTGTTGACAAAACATGTCGAAGGAGAAAGTTTGCAGTTGTATTTGGCAGTGAGCAAAAATGCGACAAGTGCAGTACTCGTGCGAGAGGAAGATCAGCAGCAACGACCAATTTATTATGTCAGCAAGTCCTTCCTCGACGCAGAAACCAGGTACACGTCCATGGAGAAATTGCTATTAGGTCTCATGACTGCAGCAAAAAAGCTAAGGAATTACTTCGAGTCGCACCATATTTTTGTTGTGACTAATTATCCACTCAAGACGGTACTACGGAAGCCAGAATTAACAGGGCGACTAGCTAAGTGGAGCATCTATCTCAGTGGGTTCGACATTGAATTCAAACCCAAGACGGCAGTTAAATCACAAGCATTGGCGGACTTTGTAGCAGAATGAAACATGGTATACTCCGTACGATGCGAATTCAAAGCCACGAACAACGAAGCAGAATATGAGGCTCTGATCGCAGGATTGGATATCGCTCTTAGACTGGGGGCGAAACAGTTGCACGTTCGAAGCGATTCTTTATTGGTAGTCAACCAAATAAATGGGGACTTTCAAGCAAAAGATTCGAAAATGATGAGCTATCTCAAAGCTGTTAAAGATCGAATCGCACGATTCGAACAATTTTTGATCGAACAAATACCAAGAGATCTAAACATGCAAGCTGACGCACTAGCTAACTTGGGATCTGCATTCCACGATCCATCTATGGAGAATATCCCAATACTTCAACTTACGACGCCAACAATTGAAGCAAAAGATGAAGT
>CM058042.1:63682307-63751360 GCA_030169165.1 Centaurea solstitialis
TCATATTTTGTTTAATTTGTAAACCTAAATAAGGATGGATTGTTTACTTGAAATTCGCTGGCTCCGCCCGTCCTTCCCCCCCTATCCACCTCTCCCCTTTTTTTAAATTTTGGTATGATGATTGGTGTGATTTATTCCAATCGCGATGAAATTCTTAGTGTATCAACCTTGCGGATCCGCTATAGCGGGGTTGTTAAGATTTGGATCAGTGCAGAGGTTACTGCTCCCCCCCCCGCGAAACATCGGTTTTTCATTAACAAACCAAGTACTATAACCTGCTTTTTCCAAAATAAGTTAAAACTTTTAAGATTTCAAAGAATAGGAGAATTAGGTACTAGTATGATTAGTATAGGTGTTATTCTAATATATCATAGATATGCGGAGCCTGATCACCTACGCCTAGCCACGATATAAGTAGGATAAGACTTATAAATCGATCATACTGTTAGGGTTTAAAAGTTGAAACTTTCTGAAAATTCCTGAAAAATGTGAAATTGTGTGAGTTTGCATATGACATGTACAAAATCTCTTATTTCAGAAAAATTTTATTTTCCCGCAAATTAACTAAATTCTTTTATCGCAGTATCATGTCTCACGAGACAGACCCTTCCGAATACCAATCCCATGGATCTCCCGAGCATCCCCGGAGTGGGAACAGTGTCCCCCGCGACCCTTACAGTGATAGCGATGCCGATTCGCACCGACCTGTCCCGGCACCACGACCTGGACTTAGGGTTCGCGCTACCGCTCGAAAGAGCGTGCCCTTACCCACCAGGATGACCTTCCGTGTTCCCGCTGGGGACGGGGCAGGGCCATCTCGGGTGAGAGGCCGAGGCGGATCCTCCTCGTCGTCGTCATCTTCGACATCGGCATCTCCACCACCCTACCGACCATCGTCTTCAGTGCCGCCTGCCGCCCGACCACCGCCTGTTGCCCGACCATCACCAGTTCCTCGACCGCCACACATGGCTCGTACCCCCGTCCTATGCATGAGAGGAATGACTCAGACTGAGCGTCAGGAGGTCACACGTCTCGCCCGAGGTCAGGGTATCCATGAGCATATGATCGACCACCATGATCATATGATCGATTCCCTGATCGATGTGGCCGGAGCTGATAGCCAGCAGCTCACTCGAGTGGTGACTCTCCTTAGCCACACCATGGCCTCGCTTCACCACTTGTACGCAATGGTGTATGTGGTGGTGGCCTTGGTGGTGCTGCTATTCGGGTGGACCGTCTGGAGGGCGAGATTCTAGGAAAAAGGGATCTTTTGGTAGACCGTTTGTCGAACTCTCTTTTATGAACTGATTATTTTTGAGGCGTGATGCCTAATTTTTGAACAATTCATGACTATTTTGGATGATTGTAAAACTATGATGATCTTTTGGGGTATTCGGTTTAACCGATGATACTTATGCTATGACTTTATGCTTAGAATGAATTTCACGTTATGAATTGCATGATATGTTTATAATTGGGATGTTTGATTTTTATGCAACTAACGATCTCATTGGATAGCATGATAGTCGCTAGCTTGCGAAATAACTATGGCTAGATTAAGTAGTGTAGTTCATAAGTTACAAGAACTTAGGCTTTAATAGCTTGTCACTAAATGCCTCTATTATGGTTATGTTTTAGAAACATGCCTCTAAGAAGGGAAGATCCGGAACTTGCAAGGCTCGGTTTGGAACAAGTTTTGGCTTCTCTCCCTAGCATAATTAGTCAAGTGGTAACCAGATTCACCAGCAACGCTACCAGATCAGGAACAATTTCCAACGACAAGGTTAAGGGAAAGAGGAAGATGGAGGAACCTACCAAACCGCAGTTCAAGAGAAACTCAGGCAAGGACAGAAGAGTAACCAGAGACTACGGAATTCAGACTCAGGTGGCGAAGAAGGAAAAGGGGACATATCTGAAGTGTGGCAAGTGCGGGAATCACCATACCGGAGGGTGCGTCATATGTCTTAAGTGCGGCAAGGGAGGCCATGTTGACAAGGATTGCAGAAGGCGAACCTGTTATGAGTGTGGGAGCCCCGATCACTACCGAAATGCGTGTCCCAAGCGACACCATAGACCTCGCAAAAACCCAACTCCACCAGCAAACCAAGGAAACCGTGGAGGTCTGGCTCGAGGAAGAGCACTCGTGATTGGAGCGGAAGGAGTGAAGCAGAACCCGGATGTGGTCACAGGTACGTTTCTTCTCAACAACTAACCTACTACTGTGCTTTTTGATTCCGGAGCCGATAGAAATCATGTATCGTTAGAATTTAGGCCTAAGTTAAACAAGAAGTCACAGAACTTGAAAGAGGAACACCTAATTGAGTATTCTAACGGGGAGTTAGTTAAGGCCAGCAAAGTAGTCAAGAAATGCAACCTAGGCTTAGCAGAAAAGGGACTTTAGTATAGACCTAATCCCGATTAAGATAAGGGAGCTTCGATATAATAGTCGGCATGGACTGGATGTCCAACCACCAAGCGACGATACGCTGTGCTGAGAAAATAGTTACGCTACCGCTACCCGACGGAAGTATACATGAAGTGTATGGAGAAAAGCCAAAGAAGGACTTTAAGTTAGTATCGTTCATAAAAATGCGTAGCCATTTGAGAAAGAAACGTGTAGCATTCATGGCGCACGTGGTAGACAAGAAAGCAGAGGAGAAGTCAATCCAGGATATCCCTGTTGTGCGTGAATTTCCTGAAGTATTCCCCGAAGAGCTACCCGGATTGCCTCCGCAACGTCAAAGTAGAATTCCACATCGACTTAGTTCCAGGAGCAGGACCTATAGCAAAGTCGCCATATCGTCTAGCGCCGTCCGAGATGCAAGAGCTGTCAAATCAACTTCAGGAGTTATTAGATAAAGGATTCATCCGACCCAGTTCATCACCGTGGGGAGCCCCTGTGTTGTTCGTCAAAAAGAAGGACGGATCTTTTCGTATGTGCATCGATTACAGAGAGCTGAACAAGATCACTATAAAAAAAAAAAAAATCGCTACCCTCTTCCACGCATCGACGACCTGTTCGATCAACTGCAAGGAGCAACGTACATTCCCAAGATCGATCTTCGATCGGGCTACCATCAAATGCGAGTTCGTGAGGAAGACATCGCAAAGACAGCGTTTAGAACCCGCTATGGTCACTACGAGTTCTTTGTCATGCCTTTTGGTTTGACGAACGCTCCAACAGTGTTCATGGATCTGATGAACCAAGTATGTCGGCCATACTTAGATAAGTTTGTAATTGTCTTCATAGACGACATTCTAATCTACTCACAGAGTAAGGAGGACCACGAGTATCACCTGAGGCTGATATTGGAACTGCTGAAAGCCGAACAGCTATACGCCAAAATTCTCAAAGTGCGAGTTTTGGATTCGAGAAGTTCACTTTCTAGGACATGTAGTGAATAGAGATGGAATACGTGTTGACCCAGCTAAGATCGAGGCTATAAAGAAATGGGAAGCCCCGAAAACACCGACGGAAATTCGACAATTTCTTGGTCTGGCAGGTTATTACCGAAGGTTCATCGCAAACTTTTCCAAGATCACGCAGCCGCTGACAGCCTTAACGCAGAAGGATAAGAAGTTCATTTGGGGAGAGAAGCAAGAGGAAGCGTTCCAGGTGTTGAAGCATAAATTGTGCAACGCACCCATTTTAGCATTACCCGAAGGGACAGATAACTTCGTGGTATATTGCGATGCTTCACATCAAGGCTTGGGATGTGTTCTAATGCAAAACGAGAAAGTCATAGCTTACGCATCCAGACAGCTGAAAGTTCACGAGAAGAACTACACCACTCATGAGTTGGAGCTTGGAGCAGTGGTGTTTGCCCTTAAGATATGGAGACATTATCTCTACGGCACCAAATGCACCATTTTTACGGACCATAGGAGCCTCCAGCACATACTTGATCAAAAGATGTTGAATATGAGACAGAGGAGATGGGTGGAATTGCTCAGCGACTACGATTGCGAGATTAAGTATCACCCAGGGAAAGCGAATGTTGTTGCTGATGCGTTAAGCCGGAAGGAGCGGGTAAAGCCCATAAGGTCACGAGCAATGGGATTGGTAGTGCAGACCAGCCTAAAAACTCAAGTAGTGGAAGCACAAAAGGAAGCCTTGAAGGCTGACAACTTAAACAAGGAAACTCTTCACGGCGTAGAAAAGAAATTTGAGGAGAAAGAGGATGGAGTGTGTTACTTCAAGGGAAGAATTTGGATTCCGAGGGTGGAGCAATTGAAAAAGATGATCATGGATGAAGCTCATCAGTCGAGGTATTCGATTCATCCAGGGTCTGATAAAATGTACAAGGGACTGAAGGAGCATTACTGGTGGCCCGGTATGAAGAGAGATATCGCCATCTACGTAAGTAAATGCTTAACTTGCGCAAAAGTTAAAGCAGAGCACCAAAAACCGTCCGGACTTCTTCAACAACCGGAAATCCCGGAATGGAAATGGAAGCAGATATCGATGGATTTCGTGACAAAACTACCCAAGACTAAAAAGGGTCATGATACGATTTGGGTAATCGTTGACAGACTCACGAAATCAGCGCATTTCTTGCCGATAAAGGAAACTTATAGCATCGATAAGCTTGCGCAGCTGTATGTCGGTGAAATTGTCATGCGACATGGAGTCCCGATATCGATCATCTCTGATAGAGATAGCAGATTTACCTCGCGATTTTGGCAATCGCTTCAAGCAGCTTTGGGCACTCGTATGGATCTAAGCACGGCTTACCATCCTCAGACCGATGGACAGACTGAGCGAACCATCCAAACATTAGAGGATATGCTGCGAGCATGTGTGTTGGAATTTGGAGGTAGTTGGGACGATCATCTACCCTTAGTCGAGTTCTCCTACAACAATAGCTATCACGCCAGCATTCAGTGTGCGCCATACGAGGCACTGTATGGACGCAAGTGTAGGTCCCCACTTAATTGGTTGGAAGTGGGAGAGAATCGATTGTTTAGGCCTGATGTCGTGCAGGAGACCACCGACAAAATCAAAATGGTTCAAGAAAAGCTGAAAACGGCCAGGGATCGCCAGAAAAGCTATGCCGATAATCGGCGAAAGCCGTTGGAATTTCAAGTTGGTGACAAAGTGTTACTAAAAGTATCACCATGGAAAGGGATAATAAGGTTTGGAAAGAAAGGGAAACTGAACCCTCGTTTTGTTGGACCATTCAGGGTCATAGAGAGAATCGGACCTGTTGCCTATAGGTTGGACTTACCCATAGAGCTGAGCTCAATTCATGACACGTTTCACGTGTCCAACCTAAAGAAATGTCTGTCGGAGGAGACCGTAGTTCTGCCTTTGGATGAGATTCAAATCGATGAGCAACTGCGTGTTTCCGAGGAACCAATCGAAATTCTTGATCGAGAAATCAAGCAACTCCGACACAGCAGGATACCGATAGTCAAAGTGAAATGGAAACTCTACGGCACGGACCAGAGTTTACTTGGGAGCGGGAGGCCTTCATGAAAAGCAAGTACCGCATCTCTTCACAGAAAACCCCGTCTGTAATAGCAAGAATTAAATTTCGGGACGAAATTTCTTTCAACCGGGGGTAACTGTGACATCCGTCAAATTTTGACACTCAGGTTAGCTACTCGTTAAATTCACTCAGTAGCGTTCCTGTAGGCTAAAAGGTAGAATTTAAGTTGCCTGGATAATCTAGGTTAGTTTGCGTGAAAAAGTTAGGCTAAAACCTAAAAGTTCCGGAAACTGCCCGAAAAAGCCCGAACCGGCCCGAAATCACCGATAATCCTAAAATGCCAATTTAAAATGAATCTTGAAAATTTAAGTTATTCTGTTTAAAATATGAGTAAACCGACCTAAATAATCTAAAACCACCTTCGAAAAGTCGGTTTTTGCCAAAAAACGCCGAAAACCCGGTACCGAATCGAACTGACAGTGTAAGAAAGTGTGTAAAAAAAAAAATAAAAGAAAAGAGAGGAGGAGGTGGGACCCACTAGGGGGCCGGCCACCCCCCCCCCCCCCTATCTCTCTCTCCTCTCCTCTTTTCCCTACAAAATCAATTCATCATCATCACTTCACCCATTTTTCAAAAATCCCTCTCTCTCTAAACTCTTCCTCTCTCTAAAATCCTCTCATTTCTCTCTCAAGTCCAGCCCTAAACTCATCTTCAAAAATCAGATTTCTTGAAGATTAAAAACCACATTCAAGTTATTGTAATCAAAATCTCAAAGGTAAGAAGGTTAGGTTAAGTTTAGATTCGTTTTTCACTCCTTTCAAGCTCTATTTTCGTGTTTTTCTTGAGGTTTAACCTCCTTCTATGGATTCTAAATCCTTATGGTGTTTGGGAAAGAGATTCCACCTTAGAAATGTTGGAAAAACAATCTATGAAGGTGAGAGTCAATGACTTCCCCATAAGAACACCATTTGGATGTAAAATCCTTGTTAAATGATGTTTTTGACCACCAAACTTGTGCTAAACTTCATCAATAGTTCATGCATGGGTTTGGATGGTATGAAAGCATATATTAGTTGTATTACATTTGAATAATCTGAGTTATGGGTGAAATAGCAAGAAAAACCCCGAAATGGTATGATTTTATGTGTTTTGGTATCATTTTGAATGTTAAATGTTGGACAGATTCTGTCAAAATAATTGCATGTACTTTGTACGACTCAAAAAGGGTCTTGTTGTAGTCATTTCTTTATGAAATTTTTATGGGATGAAATTTAAGGTGTTAGGGTTCATACCCCACTGATTTTGCATAAAAACACCAAGATTTGAGTTCAAACCATCCAAAAACATTTTTGTGTGCAACAGTGTTTGGTCAGAAACTTTGGTCAACTTCAAACTAGCATAACTCCTTGATTATTCATCTAAAGCACAATTTTCTTGATCCTAAACTCAAGTACTTTGAGTTAGCTTTCTAAAAAGTCCAAGCTCATGTCATTTAGAGGAGTTTTGAGACTTCAACCAATGAGTTTAAGTTGGTGGTGTAGGCTGTCCTCTTATGGCAGATTACACATGCACCACTTGAAGAGGTCATAAATCTCTCAAAAACCATCCTTATGGCATGAATCTTATCTCAAAAGTTTGGTATATGTTTTATCTAGGAAATCTCTTTGGAAATTCGTGATAAAGTGGTGTATGGAATTATTTATGAACTAAACTCTATCTAAAGGTATTCTGGAATTCCAGCCCTTACCACTAAAATTGTAAAAATGTTTAAAATTAGTAAAAATTCTCTAAAAATTATGAAATTTGGTGGAATTGTGCCTAACATCCCATAATTCAGGGGGTAAAAATTTTAAGACTCAATAGTTAGAGGACCTAAGTTCAAAATAGCAATTTTTACAACTCAAAAATTTTGACAGATTCTGAAATTTTAGAAAAATCCAATTTTATAAGTTTTGAACCCCAAAATGTTTGGAGAACCTTAAAATTGTGACAGTTGAAGGCAGGAAATACCATGGAAATGCTTAGTTAGGTATAGATCGTGAATTGTGACAAAGGCATTATTGTTTGGTGTTGGGTGATAAATATTGATGTAAGAGTAAGTTGTCGGGATAACGTAAGGGGTGAGGTATTGGTTCGACATAAGTGAGTAAGATAAGATGAGAATCTTGAGTTGTTGAACCAATCAACGTGGGACTACACTACAGAGAGATATTTGACAAATGAATGATTTGCTAGGGAGGGTTTAAGAAAGATGGTTTTGTGTACCTATGATTTAGAAGTTGATGTTCAAAGGTATGTTGATCATAGCAAAATGGTGGGAGAACTGTTACCTACTCCGGTTATATGAGGGGGGATGAAATTTGTAAATTTGTCGAGTTTGACTAGGAAATTTTGCTACGGCAAGCGTAAGTGGTAATTGATTGTAGGTCGACAGTGAGCTCAGGTCGGATAATAGAAGTTCCATAAGGGATAAGGGTGCACTTGGGAGGCAGGAATCAGAAATGAGAGCAAAGTATCGTCACCCGTTACCAAATGAATTCCGGGACGGAATTCTTTTAAGGGGGGAGAGATGTAATAACCGTGAATTCAAATTTACAAGTTTAATGGAAAGTACGTGGTTAATTTCTTAAATTGAGAAGAATTTGTGAAAAGAGGGTTGATTTGGTAAATTTTTCAAAGTTTTATTGAGTTGGGATTTTTCCACATTGAGAATGGGCTTGGCCCAAGCCCATGCTATATATATATATAGCCTTAAACCATAAATTTTTATCCATTTTGGAAATCATCCTTAGAGTGTAAAGTGTGTGTTTTGGGAGTGTGATGGGATTCATGTTTTCCACATTCATGTTTTCCACATTGGGATTCATGTTTTCCACATTCATGTTTTCCACATTGGGATTCATGTTTTCCACATTCATGTTTTCCACATTCATGTTTTCCACATCGAGATTCATGATTCCCGGATTGGGATTTTCTATTGAGGTTTTGGTTCCCTATGCCTTTCCCGAATGGAAATCTATGATTTCCGAGTCGGGAATTCGGCTAAGTTAAACTGTTATTTTGACCTTGCTGTTTTCCTCATCCGTTTTCCTCATCCGTTTTCCTCATCCGTTTTCCACGTCGGGTTTTCCACGTCGGGTTTTCCACGTCGGGTTTTCCACGTCGGTTTTCCACGTCGGGTTTTCCACGTCGGTTTTCCACGTCGGGTTTTCCACGTGGGTTTTTTCCACGTCGGTTTTCCACGTCGGTTTTCCACGTCGGGTTTTCCACGTCGGTTTTCCACGTCGGTTTTCCACGTCGGGTTTTCCACGTCGGTTTTCCACGTCGGTTTTCCACGTCGGGTTTCCACGTTGAAGTTTTCCACGTTGGGTTTTCCATATAGGATTTTGAGTTAGTCTATAATAGAACGTATCTAATTAAGATTATAAGTTGAAGTTCGAGTTTTTGATAGGTACTATATCTATGTAGGGTGCGCGTAAGACAGCTTAGGTTACTTGACGGGAGTCAGCGGCAGGTGAGTTCCCTTGCCTGAAAATGAATGGATTGCTTTTACTGCTTTTAAACATATCCATTCGATTTGCAAATGTTTTGATGATGATATTAATGTAACTTTGTGAAATTATAAATGGTTGTGAATGCGATATCGATGATCATCATATGCATGTTGTTTTAATGTTGCGGAATTGCATCATGAGTAATGTGTACCATGGGACCGTACATCCCTGGGAAGTTTAGTGGTGTGAGGCACGGACTACGTCCGTCACTCCTTAAATGAGAATCTGGGAGATCCGGCCACGTAAGGTTGTTTGTGGGATGGTGCGAGGCACGGACTACGTCCGTCACTCCTTAATTGAGTATCCGGGGGATCCGGCCATCCGGTTGTTGTGTTGTGACTTTATTACTCATGATGCTTTCCTGGTACCTTGTGATATCTGATTTTACGGCCAGCGGGCCGGAACTGTATTTTAAACTGTTTTTGAGGGAATTCACTAGACCTTACGGTCTAACCCTCGTTTTCCAAAATCTAAAATCTTTTCAGGAAAAGATCGAGCAGCAAGAGGCAAGGAAAAGGTAGATGTCTAGAGTCGCGTTGCCGGTCTGAAGTAGAGTTTTGACCTAATTAGAATCTCAGCTGTGGAGGGTTGTTCCGCATGCACTCTTTAACCATTTACTTTTGAGTTGAGAATTCTGATTATTATGCGTATTAGATCACTGGGATTTATGATTATTGTGTATTTATATTTGTTATGATATTTTGGGTATCGGGGAGTTACATAAACAATCGCACTAGGTATCAGTATAAGTGATAAGCTAAAGCAATCATAAATATCTGAGGTTTTACATACCTGCTTCATGACGCTTCGGGTAGTTCTGCCTCCAATGACCTACTTCATTGCATGTAAAGCAACGATTTTCGGTTCTTGCTTTGTTAGGCTTAACCTTCTTGCCCTTGGCCTTGCCCTTGACGTTTTCACGAACCTTGGGTGCACTCTGGATGGCCGGTACTGGACCCTTCCCTTTGCTGGTGCCTCCATGCCCATCACTAGTACAAAATTGGTTATTTGTGACGGTTAAAAACCGTTACTGTAGGTAAACGATGACGGTTTTCGTGAACATAAAAAACGTTATCTATTTTGCCGTCACTTTTGATATGCCTTTTGTTATGTTTAAAAAATGTTACCAAATCACATCAAAAACTGTTACCATTGACTAAAACCGTCACCATTGTTATGTAAAAAAAGTAAAATACTTCCTAAAACCGTCACCATAATATAACATACGGTGACATTTATTAATCAAAACCGTAAAAATAGAATGGCATTCTATGACTTTTCTTTTAGAAAATCGTAACTGTAAAATCACATAAGGCGACGCTTATTCTTCAAAACATCACTAAAGCATGAGATAACGTAATGTTTATTTTTTAAAACTGTCATTGTTGATTGACATATTGTAACGTTTAATTTATAAACCATCACTGTACATTACATATGATAACGTTCATATTTGAAAATCGTCATCATATGATGACGTTTGTTTTTTAAAACCGTCACTACAGATGACATACGGTGACGTTTATATTTTAATATCGTTTATGTAGCATGACATATAGTGACATTTATATTTCAAAATCGGCACCACAACATAGCGTATGGAGACGTTTATTTTTCAAACCGTCATCGCCGCGTAACTTATGGTGATGTTTGTTTTTGAAAACCGTCAATACAACATGACATACGATGACGTTTATTTTTCAAAAGCGTCACCGTAGCTTGAATTATGGTGACGTTTATTTTTTAAAACTGTCACGATAGTATGACATATTGTGGCGTTTGTATTTCAAATAGTTATCATATCGATGTGGTTTGCCCCATATCCCGAACGACACAGGACCGGCTCTGATACCACTTGTAACACCCCGCCTTCCTCGACATAATATTGTCGGTGTTGCCCCACTAGCTCATGAATTTGTTTCTAGTGTGTTGTTCCAGATTCAAGTTCTAATCAACATGCAACAACTAGAGAATGAATTGACCATATGTCATTGATTCTTGGATGAAATGATTACACACACTCAATACACCAAGAACACACACACTTAAGAACAACTAACTCTCTCTTCACTCTCTTTCACAATTCAATACGTACATGCATGTCACACTTGAAAATGACTTCACATGGGTATTTATACCCAAAAATCTAAACCCTCAAGGTTTACAAGAATTACACAATCTATCCTAAGAATACAAAACTATTACAAAGTACATATAAAGGAAGTAAACAATAGAAGTAAACTTTGACTTTATTAACCACTTTGACTTTGCCTTTGTCTTCACTTTGAGCACCAACTTGTGATCTCGGATACAATCCGATTTTGCATCCAACAATCTCCCCCTTTAGATTCAAGATCACAAAAAGAATTAGGCAAACGTCTTCAAGAAAGCATCAACACTTTAAGCATCAACGATAAGCTTCCTTGAACGATAAGCTTCTGTAATAATCTTCACGAATCATCCAAATCTTCATGAAGCTTTAACAAACTTTGAATAAGAAGCTTTAGCGAATCGAGATATCTTCAAATAATCACCAAACTTCAAACATCTCTCGCAAACATCTCTTGTCATATCTCGTAATCTTCTCTTTGATTTGACATTTCGGAACCATCTCCCCAACGTATCTTGAAAAAAACATTTCTAAACCATCTCCCCCTTTTTGATGAAATATGAAATAATCATCAAAACTCGAGAAATGTATGATCAGATAACTCGTCTCATAAAGATACAAACATGTGAACAAACCACCAAGGAACTCAAACAACCATCTCACATAACCATCTCCTCCTTGTTACTCCAGAATTCCCCTTTTAACTGCAAAGAAATACCGTCAATTCCAAAAAGTAATCCGAATCTTTTCAAATTCAGATTTAAGTGGGAAAATCCTGAAACAACACATGAATCAGTTGGAATGCCTGTGAGAAGCACAAAGCAACTCAGTACAACAACAAATGCACTATATAAAGAGCTTTAGTGATGATCACTCCCCAGGGCTTCCGTTCAATCATCGCAAACACTAAAAGTATTCCTATGAACGTTCCGACAAAGAAACAAATTCCTTGTGTGTATTTGTGAGGAAAGAAAATAAGCATCAAGTGCTTTCATAAGGCTCAAAAAGGTGAAAACATTTCACGACTCGATGTGTATAGATGAAGTTCGAAGGCAGGGCAGCGTCCTTCTGTTTCAATATCGATTTTCCAAATGAAAACCTGATAGATTATGTGCTGCGTCCCTGTAATGAATTAAACATCTCCTTGTTAAGAAGGAAATGAGTAGCTAGTGGGGTAAAAACTAGAGTCGGCATTGGGCTTTGCCTTGTTTCAATATCGGTCACCAAAGAATGTGAACCAATAGATTATGTGGTTGCCCGGCTTAGAAAAGGTTGGTGCAGAGTTTTATGTTTCTTTTAACTCTGTTCTCACACCCTCCAATTCTTTTAAGCATCCTCACGTCTAACCAAACTCTCATATCACATTTTTTCACTCAATCACTATGAGAATAACTCGACCACCTGAGTTATCTCCCCCACTCTTTGATGGAGACCCCTCACTCATTTCTCAAGGATAACTTCTTGGGTAGGATTGCCAGTTCTGGAAATCCATAGAAGTTCTATTAAGCTCACACATCTCATGAAATAAGTTTCCTAAATATGAAAGTACAATGATTCATCGAGTGAATCAATGAGCCAATATGAAACATGCTCGAACAAATATATAGGAACAATATAGGAGCATAAGATTTTCTCCAAACAAGTATATGAAATGAAGAACATGAATGAGATAAACTTGTTTTAGAAAACTGATTTATCATATGATGTGAGATATATTCTTGAAAAACTTTGGTGTACACAAAATGAATGAATGTTATCTATACGATCAAGATATAGATATAGCAATGAAGAACGTATCTGATCAAATAAACGATGAAGTACAAATAGGAAGATATCAAGCGAGCGTATTACCACCGAGAAGTATGGTCATATAGAGACGTGGTAATAACAAAGTCAAAAGAAGCTAAACCGGTGTGTATGAATACTTGTAAAGTATATGAAAAGATAATAAGCAAGTATTAATCTTTGGAAACACACGGTTAGAAAATATCCGTCAACTCATCATGATATGAAAACATGGAAAATCACACTTCTAATTCGAAAAAATCATTTGAGAATCGAGAAGTGAGTTTAAACATTTAAAAAGATTTTTCATACCTGAAAGTTGTTCGTCTTTCAGATATGTAAGCATTAAAGCTTATTTGAACTCTCCCCCTAAAAATGATATCTCGTTTAAGAACTCCCCCTCAAATGGATAATCTGCAAAACAAAGAAGAAATTGGTATTCATTGAAAATGAATCCTTAGATGTTAGTCAGATAGTATCCAATCCAGAATAATTAAGCAACTCCCCCTTAAATTAAGATCCGTAACAGATTTAAGTAGGAGTAAGCATGCCAAGCTTGCTAACCAAAAAGTTAAAACGCTTTTCATCTAAAGGTTTAGTGAAAAGGTCAACAAGTTGGTAATCTGTTTGAACAAAGAACATTTCGATATTACCTTTCTCCACATTATCTTTGATAAAGTGATACCGGATGTCGATGTGTTTGGTCTTGGAATGCTGAACCGGATTTGACGTTATCGCAATGGCGCCTTCTGAATCACAGTAAATAGGGACTCTCTTCAACTTGTAACCATAGTCTAATAGTTGTGTCTTCATCCAAAGCACTTGCGAACAACAACTTGCAGCGGCCACATATTCTGCTTCGGCCGTAGAAGTGGAGACGCAATTTTGCTTTTTCGAAGTCCAACTAACAAGTTTATCACCTAAAAACTGACACGATCCAGAAGTGCTTTTCCTATCCAGTTTACAACCACCATAATCTGAATCCGTAAAAGATATTAGCTCAAAACTAGAATCTTTCGGATACCGAAGGCCCAACTCGGGTGTGCCTTTGAGATACCGTAAGATCCTTTTAACTGCCGCAAGGTGTGACTCTTTAGGATTAGCATGAAACCTAGCACAAAAACATGTCGAGAACATAATATCCGGTCTAGTCGCAGTGAGGTACAAAAGAGAACCAATCATGCTTCTGTAAATCTTTTGATCAACGGATTTACCGGCTAAATCAGGACCCAAAAGATTTCCAGTTGGCATTGGTGTTTTAATTGGAGAACAATCAGTCATATTAAACTTTTTCAACATATCTTTAATATATTTTGACTGATTTATAAAGATGCCATCAGGGTTTTGTTTGACTTGAATTCCTAAAAAGAAATTCAATTCACCCATCATGCTTATTTCAAACTCGGTCTCCATGATTTTAGAAAACTTTGTACACAACTCTTGATTA
This sequence comes from Centaurea solstitialis, assembly GCA_030169165.1. Lineage (NCBI taxonomy): Eukaryota > Viridiplantae > Streptophyta > Magnoliopsida > Asterales > Asteraceae > Centaurea > Centaurea solstitialis. The sequence goes on from CM058042.1 coordinate 63,696,636, forward strand.
GTAGAACCGAAAATAATGTCGTCAACATAAATTTGAACTAAAAGCAAGTCATCACCGTCTTTCTTCAGAAAAAGAGTAGTATCGATCGTACCTCGTTTGAATCCTTTGGATAAGAGATGATTAGTCAGAGTTTCATACCATGCTCTTGGAGCTTGTTTTAGACCATACAATGCTTTGTCCAAGATGCATACATGATCGGGAAAATCTGGATCGACGAACCCTTCAGGTTGCTCTATATAGGCCTCTTCATGCAAGACTCCATTCAAGAACGCAGATTTGACATCCATTTGAAATACCTTGATGTTCTTGTGAGCTGCATAGGCTAGAAAGATTCGAATTGCCTCGATCCTCGCTACCGGTGCAAAAGTCTCATCGTAGTCAATACCTTCTTGTTGAGAATAACCTTTAGCAACCAATCGCGCTTTGTTTCTGACAATCAATCCGGATTCATCTTTCTTATTTCTGAAGATCCACTTGGTTTTAATGATTGATTTATCTTGCGGTCTCGGAACCAAGCGATACACTTTGTTTCTTTTGAACTGTAGAAGCTCTTCTTGCATTGCTAAAAGCCAATCAGAATCGTCTAAGGCTTGAGAGACATTCTTTGGTTCAATTTTGCTCAAGAAACTTTTGTATAGGCAGTAATTTGCAGATGCAGATCGCGTTTTAACACCATCATTGACATCACCTATCACATTGTAGAGTGGATGTGCTCTTGTCCATTTCAACTGAGCAGGAAGAATTGCAAGATCATCTAGATTGTTCTGACTATCATTTTCATCAATGATCGCAGGAATCTCTGATTGATCATCGGGGGTTAACTCTGATTGCTCAACACTTGGAACTGGTATAGCCTGATCAGAGTTAGAAGTAGAACAAATATTCTCCGATGGTCCGGAATCATTCACACTTGAAGGTTCCGGGACATCGTGAATATCAACTCTTGGATTTCTGGAAAGAACGAGATCTTCATTATCTGCACAAATATCCAGAAAAGCATCCATAAACAATAAATCGAGTTCTGAACTATTTGGATCAGTAATAGAATCAGAAGTCGTAGTAGAAGCTTGACTATGAATTCCGAGTTCTGAACTGCTTTGTTCAGAAGTCATCGACATGGTTTCATCAAAGGTCACATAAACGGTTTCCATAACCATCTTGGTTCTTTTGTTGTAGACGCGGAAAGTCTTTGACGTTAGCGAATAACCAAGAAAGTATCCCTCGTCGGCTTTCTTGTCAAAACTTACCAAGATTATCACGGTTGTTAAGAATGTAGCACCTACAACCAAAAACATGAAAAAATTTGACATTAGGAACTCGACGGTTTATTATATGATAAGGAGTTTTCTGAAACGCTTAGTGATGATGGTTCGATTTTGTGTAAAACAAGCCGTTGAAACAGCTTCGGCCCAAAAGGTAAGAGGTAATCCGGAGTAAGCTAGCATTGTTCGTGCCGCTTCCACTAAGGTTCGGTTTTGTCTTTCTACAACTCCATTTTGTTGTGGAGTATAAGCACCTGAAAAATTGTGAGAAATACCAACAGATGTTAGATAAGCATCTAAAGTAGCATTTTTAAATTCAGTGCCATTATCACTCCTAATCTTTCGAACTGGAAGTTGCAAAAGAACTTGGATCCTCTTGATAAACTTTATGATCAACTCGGGAGCTTCAGATTTCATTCTCAGAAATTCTAGCCACGTGTACCGTGAGTATTCATCAACCATTACTAGAATGTACTTCTTTCCACTAATTGATTGAATTCTCATCGGTCCGCATAAGTCCATGTGGAGCATTTCGAGTGGTGATTGACATGAAGATTCTGTCTTGGACTTGTGAGAACTTCTCTTCATCTTTCCCATTTGACAAGCCGGACATAAAGAATCTCTATCAAATGTCAACTTTGGAAGACCTTTCACCAATCCACCATTAGCTAGTTTGCTAATATCTGAGAAATTCTGATGAGAAAATCTTCTATGCCATAGCCAACTTTTGCCTTTTGTTGCCTTTGAAAACAAACAAACTGGTTTCGACGAATCTATCACCGGAAAGTCAACCACATAGAGATTGTAAAATGGTCTCCCTTCAAAAATCTCAACACCATCACTATTAATGATAAGACAGTTAATGATGGAAAATAGAACAATGTTATAACCATCACAAAACTGACTTGCACTAAAAAGATTATGACTTAACCCCTCAACATAAAGTACCTTCTTTATGGATACCTTACCATTTGTAAGAATGTCGTAACCTTTGATGACCCCAGTCGTCTTATTCCCAAAACTAACTGTTCCTCCTGGTCGTTCCACATAATTGTGCAACAACTCCTTGTAGCCAGTCATATGTCTTGAACAACCGGAATCGACATACCACATATGCCTGGCCTGTAGAAACATGTTAGTTCATCTTGGGAACCCATATCCAAATGGGTCCTTTCTTGTTGGTCTCATACATCTTTAACAAATCAGAAGATGAACCTAAAATCTTACAGTTTATACCAGACTTTGAAATTTGTGCATTCAATAAATCTTTAGGAATCCATTTGCACACAAATTTCACATCTACTAATTTATCTTTTGCTTTTGAAAGATTTTTCTTTTTAGCACTAAACACTTTAGCACGATGATCAAACGAGTAAGCACGAGATTTATCATGAGAAACACCACTAGATCTCTTCTTTTTAACATCCCTAGAGTTCAAAGAAAAAGAATTATCACCACAATGAGTACAATGCAAACGTTGCATAGCAAAAAACATCAAGGCAAACTCAAAAGAGTTTTGACACTTATTGAATCTAACATTCAGATTACATTTATTTGCATCGTCAAAAGATGACTTTTTAACAAAACTCTCATTTGTAGCAAAATGCTTTTTCTTCTTTAAATCTTTCTTCTTCCACCCTAGGCCATGTCGTTTAAAACTTTTTAAATCTGTAGAATCAGAAGAACTTGAGTTAATAGGTGTCTTAGGAACTGAACATACATCAGATGAATCTTTTGAAGATGTTTCAAGTGTAGCACAAGAAGTACTTCCTACCTCAAAAGTACTTGCATCAAAATTAATTGAACAAGTTTCAGACTTTGACAAAGTACATGAGGATTTCTCATTTTTTGAAATTCCACTATCACTTGAAACATTTACAACATTTGGTTTATCTTGTGTACTCGACTTTGGTTTTTCAAAAGCAGCACCAAATTCCACATCTGGTAGTTTGAGTTCTGATTTAAGGATATCACCTTCAACTATACTATCTAAACTTTTGTAGACAAGATAACCATCTTTGTCAATAACAACATATGTAATTAAATCAGTCACTTCAGGCTTCATACTTTGATCAAAACAAGGTGGAGTTTCTTGAGACTCAAACATGGGGTTTGAAATAAAATTTATCTTTTCTTCTTCAAAACCCTCTTTGAGATCATCATCATTATCAGAATCAAAACATGGTTTGGTCTCATCAGAATCAGAATCGGACTCATAATCATAAACGCTTTTATATTCTGAAAGATTATTAACTTGAATAAACTCAGAAAGATTTTCACAATCCATTTCTTTTTCAAGTTCACTTGTCTTATCTTCAGATTTAGGAGTAGATTCAGTAGTCATTGACTCATTTTCAATATATTTACTAAGTTTTTCAGATTCAGTTGAAGAAGACTTTACATCTTGAGAATACAAAGAAACACACTGAGTATGAGAAAACTCGGGTTTTCTTGTTTTATAACTTTAATTTAAATCATCATATTGAAAATCACATGTGAAATCAAAGTTATTCTTTCTCTTTGGCTTTGAATCTGAAAAACTATCACGTGAGTCATCAACAACTTTTTCTTTACCTTTATCCGAAGAATCAGATAATGAACTACCAGATTTTACAAAGGTCTCATTTAATTTTGGAAAACTTAAGTTATCAAACTGATAAAGACCGTTAGGGGCTTTCATTAAAACATCAACTTCAGGTAAACCTAACCCCATTTTTGGATTGTAAAATCTAGTATCCTTTAGATTATTTGTCAAAAGCTTAAGCGTCTGTTGAGTCTGACCTCTTTTTATATTTAGATCCTCCAACTGTTTGATTTTGGCATAAGCCTCAGATCTATCATGAAAACAAACTTCATATTTGATCATATATTCAGCTCTTTCAGACTCCAAATTTACTAAAGCACTCTTCATCTCAGAAATTTGAGATTCTAGCTTGGCTTTCTCTTTCCTAATCTCAGCCTTTTCAAGCTCACGATCATCAGCTAAAGATTTATATAACTCACATTCATTACTGAATTCAATGACTCGAGCTCTTTCGAACTTAATCTTTTCCTTCAAGTCATCAAATTCAGCTTTTAAAATTAAAAACTATTCTTCTAAAGAACATTCATCATTATCAGACATATCCGAGTCAGAAGGAGTTTGACTTACCTCATTTGATGCCTCGGTCTCTTTGTGAAGGTTGATGGTTTCTTCCACACTTGCCATGAGATTGTAGTGAACTTGTGTGAAATGAGCAGAATCCTCATCATCAGAAGTATCATCATACCAACATTCCTCTTCCGCCATCAAAACTTTACCTTCACTCTTGCGTTTAGCAAGTTGAGCCTTCTTAGTATAGTAGTCAAAATCCCTAACTTTCGGTGCTTTACAATCTTTGACAAAATGGCCTGGTTTGCCATAATTGAAACATACATTTCCTTTCTCATCTGGGTTACCTTTCTCATAAGTCTTCCTCTCCGGCCTTTTCTCGTACTCCTTTGGCTTGTACTTGTCTCGTTTGTAGTTCTCAAACTTGGGTTTAGAATAGAACTTCTTCTTCCCATACCTCTTGTGGATGGAACTAGACAAAAGAGCAAGTTTATCTGCAACTCTCTTCAAATCAACATCAGATTCAGAACTATCATCCTCAACGGTTTCTGAATCAGAATCACACAACTCGGTGACTAAGGCCTTGGAATGACTTTTCTTCTTTGAACCACTTGAGAGAACACTCTTACTCTTTTCAGTCAAAAGAGCCAAAGAATCAGAAATACTCTTTTGCTTCATCACAATGTCTTTGACTTTCACTTCATGTTGACTAAGAATGGAATATAGATCATGTAAGTCTTCTTCCGCCAAGTTCTTGTTCATCTGAAGATTAACCGAGTAATGATCCCATTCCGGATTGAGATTCTTTAGAAACTTGAAGTTTATCTCAGAAGTAGACTTTTGCATCCCATTTCTCCTCAAATCATTCAGAATGATGTTGAACCGACTATAAGAATCAGCAAGTGTTTCTCCCTCTAAAGCCTTAAACCCTTCATAAGCTCCGATTGCTTGGTTTAACTTCGCTTGTATTGATCTTTCCGTCCCTTGAAACTGTTTCTCCTACTCATCCCACAACTCTTTTGCTGTCTTTCGACTATCCACACGATTAAACAAATCGTTTGGAATTGCCATCGTGAGGAAAGTAAGGGCTTTGTCATCAATTTCAGCTCTAATCTTTTCGAGCTCATTGTAATGCCGAAAGAGTTTATACACTCTTCTTGGTTCAATTACGGGAGTAGTAGCAGTCTTAGGAGTACCGGGAATGTCAATGAATGGCTTAATTGAACCGTCCTGAATGCTTGTCATGAGCGTCTTGTCGATGTTGTTGAGGAATTGAATCATCCTTACACGCCATTGCGGATATTCGCCAATTTGAAGAACCGGAGGTTTTGACTTTGAACCCATGCTTAATAAATCTCTTGACATCTTCACAGAACTTGAAAATGATCGGTAATTCACTGAAATTGGTAGATTTCTTCTAAACTTCTGGAGGTATGGAAATCTGATGATCTGTAACTAATCTGAACAGTTCTTTTGATCAAGGTAAATGTTAGTGATAAAAGTCAAAAAGTCAACTAAAAAGTCAACCGGTGAATAGTGAAATCCCGAGAAAAAATATTTTTCAAAAATATGAAAGTTGAATTTTACTGCGAAATTGAAAGAATAGTCCAAAAACTCAACCTCTCGGAAATCACCAAAATCTCGGAAAAACCGGCATTTTTCGGGAAAAAATGACCTTCTTAAAAATGACTGAACTTTTTCACCGTAGAATCAGATAAGAAGTCTAAAAAAGTTTACGTGAAAAAACGCCCGAAAAACGCTTCCAGAAAATTGACCTTAAAAAGTCTAAAAAATGACCTTAAAAATGACCTGGTGTTTTCCGAGTCTGGAAGTGTTTTTCGGGCATTTTTTCACGTAAACTTTTTAAGACTTCTTATCTGATTCTACGGTGAAAAAGTTCAGTCATTTTTAAGAAGGTCATTTTTTCCCGAAAATTGCCGGTTTTTCCGAGATTTTGGTGATTTCCGAGAGGTTGTATTTTTAGACTAAGATTTCAATTTCGCGGTCAAAATCAACTTTCAAATTTTGAAAAATATTTTTTTCGGGATTTCACTATTCACCGGTTGACTATTCGGTTGACTTTTTGACTTTTGTCACTAACCTTATCTTTGATCAAAAGAAGTGTTCCAATTTGCATACCTCCAACAGTTCAGAAGAAATCTATCAGTTTCAGTGAATTATCGATCATTTTCAAGTTCTATTTTCGTATTAGTCAAGATGACGGAGCTAGTTGACCATCATACATTATGGAAGAATTATATGACATACAGTCATCGTGTCTTTGAGCTAAACCAGGAAAATCTAAAGTTGAGTTCTGACAAATCTTTGTTAGAAATGAAGATTGTGGATTTAGAGAAGTTATTACAGAGTGAAAAAGGGCAAGAATCGGAGAATTCAGAATTGTCAAAACAGATAACTGAGCTTCAGCAAACTTTATCTATATCAAATGCTGAAAAGGCTGATCTTCTTATTAAAGTTACTGATCTTGAAGAGTCACTTTCTAATGAAAGAAGTTTAATTACAAGTTTGAAAATTGATTTGCAAAATGAGCATGATGAACTGTTAAAACATTCTTTTGGAAATACTCAAAACTTAAAACTTGTAACTTCTTTGAGGAAAGAAAATGAATGTTTGCAAAAGAAAGTTCATGAATTAGATGAAGATAAGAAAGTTGTTGAAAACAAACTTATATCTTCTCATTCGAGAGTGATAGAACTTTCAAATCAAGTACATGATTTTGAGAAAATCGTGATCATCGAGAGAAGTAACTTTGAGAAAGAAAGACGAGCTTTTGAAGCAAAGATTAACGAACTTTCTTTGAAGATATCAGTTTTTGATGAGCAAAAAGAAAACAAGATTTTCAAAGAGTTTTCTGAATCAACATGTTATGTTAATTGTTGTTATGATGATGATGATTCCAACTCTTATGATGGAATGAATGTTTTTGATTCTCTTGAGTCTTGTACCGATTCTTGTACCAACAAGAATAATATTGTGGATAGTGAGTTGCTTAAGTTTGAAAAAATGTTACAAGATGAAAGAAAGGTTTTTGAAGAAGAAAGAAAGGTTTTTGAGAAAGAGAGAAAATCTTTTGAGTTGAAAAGTGATAAATTTTCGAAGAAGATTTCTGATTTAGAGAGACAGATTGTGAATGAAAGAAAAGATTTTGAGAAAAAGAAGAATGTTTTTGAAAGTAAGAAGAAAGGTTTGAAGAAAAAGAATGTTCGTGTTGAAAGAGATAGATGTGTTGAGTTTGATTTTGAGGAAGAGAGTAAAGGTTTTGAAAAAGAAAGAAAAGCTTTTGAAGAAATGAGTGTTCTGTTTAAGAAAAAGATTGCTAATTTAGAAGTGCAACTTTCGGATGAAAGAAGTTCTTTTAAAAGAAAAGAACACCTTTTAAAGAGTGAGATAAAAGGTTTTGAGCAAATGATTGCTGAACTAAAGAAACCAACCTTTGAGAAAAATGATTTTGAAGAGGAAAAGAGGGTTTTTGAGACAGAAGTAAGGAAGCTTACATTAAGATTATCTGAATTGTCTTCTGATATCATGAAAGAACAGATTATGAGTTCTAATCTGAAAAAGAAGCTTAATGAAACAGTTGAAGAAAAGAATCTTTTATCTGCAATGGTGAAAGATCTTGAAGATATTGTTTTTAAAGTCAATTTGAATGAACCAAAGAGTCCCGATGTTATAGTACAATCACCATATGTTGATTATGCTGATTCTGAGTATTCATTCAAAACTGCTCCAAGTTCTATTCATGCAGATGTTTCTTCAACAAAAAGTTTTACACCAACTAATCAGATTCGTCCTTCTAATCTTTTCTATGATCATCAGATTGATGGTTCAGGTAAAAATCATTCGAAGAAAGGTAAGTTTGTTTGGAGAGTTAAAGGGTCTACACCAAATGTAGATAAACCAAAGTTATTTGATCCCAAACAAAATGTTCAAAAGAACAATGTTTTTAAAGCTAAATCTTTTGTTAAATCTGATCCAATTTATTCTGTAATCAGATTATCTCAAAAGAAAATATGTTGTTCTTACTGTGGAACAAATAAGTTTGTTCGAAAAGAAAAGTCGGAAAGTTGGTATGGTACTTATAGTATTCCAAATTATAAACCAACTTCTTTTAACAAGAGAGGATCCACTTTCAAGTGGATACCAAAATCTGTATGATTTTGTTTTTGCAGGTCCCCATATCTTTAATGCATTATTCAAGGGGGAGTTTCTGCAAGCTAGTGGTTCCTAAATATATCAGTTTAGGACCCGATCCTCAATGTACACGTGGCTTCTAAACAGATCAGTTTAGGACCCGATCTTCAATGTGAAGTGGCTCTTGAATAAATAAGTTCAAGACCCGGTCTTCAATGGTTCTCAAGGTATTATTCTTACTTTTATGGAGAATTTTAAGTAAATGTTTGATTATCCATTTGAGGGGGAGTACATAAAAGAGATATTGTTTTTAGGGGGAGTGTTATAATATGCTTTAATGCTTACATATTTGAAAGATGAACAACTTTCAGGTATGAAAATGTTTTAAATGTTCAAACTCACTTCTCGATTCTCAAATGTTTTTTTCGAATTAGAAGTGTGATTTTCCATGTTTTCAAATCATGATGAATTGACGGATATTTTCTAACCGTGTGTTTCCAAAGATTAATACTTGCGTATTATCTTTTCTTATACTTTTCAAGTATTCATACACACCGGTTTAGCTTCTTTTGTCTTGTTATTACCACGTCTCTATATGCTCATATTATTCGGTGGTAATACGCTCGCTTGCTATCTTCCTATTTGTGCTTCATCGTTTATTTGATCAGATACGTTCTTCATTGCTATATCTATATCTTGATCGTATAGATAACATTCATTCATTTTGTGTACACCAAAATTTTTCAAGAATATATCTCACATCATATGATGAATCAGTTTTCTCAAACAAGTTTATATCATTCATGTTCTTCATTTCATACACTTGTTTGATGACATTTTTTTTATGCTCCTATATTCTACATATATATTTGTTCAGGCATGTTTCATATTGGCTCATTGATTCGCCCGATGAATCATTGTACTATCATGTTTAGGAAACTTATTTCATGGGATGTGTGAGCTAAACAGAACTTCTATGGATTTTCAGAACCGGTAATCCTACCCAAGAAGTTATCCTTGAGAAATGAGTGAGGGGTCTCTATCAAAGAGTGGGGGAGATGACTCAGGTGGTCGAGTTATTGTCATAGTGATTGAGCGGAAAAATATTATATGAGAGATTGGTTAGATGTGAGGATGCTTAAAAGAATTGGAGGGTGTGAGAACAGAGTTAAAAGAAAAATAAAACTCTGCACCAACCTTTTCTTAGCCGGGCAACCACATCATCTATTGGTTCACGCTTTTTGGTGACCGATATTGAAACAAGGCAAAGCCCAATGCCGACTCTCGTTTTACCCCACTAGCTACTCATTTCCTTCTTAACAAGGAGATGTTTCATTTCATCACGGGGACGCAGCACATAATCTATCAGGTTTTCATTTGGAAAATCGATATTGAAACAGAAGGAAGCTGCCCTGCCTTCGAACTTCATTTCTACACATCGAGTCGTGAAATGTTTTCACATTTTGAGCCTTATGAAAGCACTTGATGCTATTTTCTTTCATCACAAGTACACACAAGGAATTTGTTTCTTTGTCGGAACGTTCATAGGAATACTTTTAGTGTTTGCGATGATTGAACGGAAGCCCTGGGGAGTGATCATCACTAAAGCTCCTTATATAGTGCATTCGTTGTACTGAGTTGCTTTGTGCTTCTCACAGGCTTTCCAACTGATTCATGTGTTGTTTCAGGATTTTCCCACTTAAATCTGAATTTGAAAAGATTCGGATTACTTTATGGACTTGACGGATTTATTTGGAGTGAAAAGGGGAATTCTGGAGTAACAAGGCGGAGATGGTTATGTGAGATGGTTTTTGATATCTATGGTGGTACTTTCACATGTTTGTATCTTTACGAGCCGAGTTGTTCTGATCATACATTTCTATAGAGTTTTGATGATTATTTCATATTTCATCAAAAAGGGGGAGATGGTTTAGAAATGTAAAGTCGAGGAATGTTTATGAAGATATTTTGGGGAGATGGTTCCGTAATGTCAAATCAAGAGAAGATTACGAGATATGACAAGAGGTGTTTGCGAGAGATGTTTGAAGTTTGGTGATTATTTGAAGATATCTTGATTCGTTAAAGCTTCTTGTTTAGAGTTTGTTAAAGCTTCATGAAGATTTGGATGATTCGTGAAGATTATTACGGAAGCTTATCGTTCAAGGAAGCTTATCATTGATGCTTAAAGTGTTGATGCTTTCTTGAAGACGTTTGCCTAATTCTTTTTGTGATCTCGAATCCAAAGGGGGAGATTGTTGAGTGCAAAATCGGATTGTATCCGAGATCACAAGTTGGTGCTAAAAGTGAAGACAAAGGCAAAGTCAAAGTGGTCAAAGAAGTCAAACCTTGCTTTATAGTTTTAGTCCTTTTATATGTACTTTGTAATAGATTTGTAATAATAGGGTAGTTTGTGTAATTCTTGTAAACCTTGAGGGTTTAGATGTTTGGGTATAAATACCCAAAGTGAGTTAGTTTGTTAGTTGAGAACATGCATACGTATCATTGTGAAAGTGAGAGTGATTGAGAGAGTCATTGTGCTTAAGTGTGTGTGTTCTTGGTGTGTTAGTGTGTGTAAACTTTTCATCCAAGAATCAATGATATATGGCTTTCAAATCATTCTCTACTTGATTGCATGTTGATTAGAACTTGAATCTGGAACAACAGTATTTTCCGATTCGGAATTTATGAATATTCCGATTCGGAAAATATGAACACCAGTTCGGAAAACCGAACAAAAACCGAGCAGAAGGTAAAAAAACTCAAAAATTACTGCTCAAATCATCAAATTTTGACTCAAAATCACTCACAAACACAGTAAAAACATCATTTTAACCATACACAATCAAATTCACATGCAAACAATGCAACAACTAGAGAATGAATTGAGAAGCCATATGTCATTGATTCTTGGATGAAATGATTACACACACTCAATACACCAAGAACACACACACTTAAGAACAACTAACTCTCTCTTCACTCTCTTTCACAATTCAATACGTACATGCATACAATGATCAAATGAAGAACATCAAACCTCAAAACTCCATTTTCGAAAAAAATACAAAAAGCTCAAGAAATCATACCAATTTCAACGAATTTCCAGCTCTGATACCACTTGTTGTTCCAGATTCAAGTTCTAATCAACATGCAACAACTAGAGAATGAATTGAGAAGCCATATGTCATTGATTCTAGGATGAAATGATTACACACACTCAATACACCAAGAACACACACACTTAAGAACAACTAACTCTCTCTTCACTCTCTTTCACAATTCAATACGTACATGCATGTCACACTTGAAAATGACTTCACATGGGTATTTATACCCAAACATCTAAACCCTCAAGGTTTACAAGAATTACACAATCTACCCTAAGAATACAAAACTATTACAAAGTACATATAAAGGAAGTAAACAATAGAAGTAAACTTTGACTTTATTAACCACTTTGACTTTGCCTTTGTCTTCACTTTGAGCACCAACTTGTGATCTCGGATACAATCCGATTTTGCATCCAACATAGTGACCTGGTGAGGACTTCCCAGGGGGGTCACCCATCCTGGTACTACCCTCATCCAAGCACGCTTAACTGCAACGTTCCAAGAACATGTCATGCATGTGGCCCCAAATCGCGTTGTTGTTAGGAATTGCAAAGTATTACTTATGAACCCAACATCACTCATGTCCACGGCGATATGGGATTTGCCTAAGGTGTTACAACATTATTCTGAAAATCGTCACGTTAGCATTTTATTCTAAAATGTATTAAAATTTTCGTTTTTCTTTTCAACAAATTATAAAATTATAATCATCTCGACAAAACCGTCATTTTAGAATGACATACAGTGACACTTATTTTTCCAAAACCATAATTATAGCATGATGTACAATGACACTTGTTCTATAAAACCCTCATTGTAACATGACATAAGGGGACTTTTGTCCTAAAAAACCATCACTATATCATGGCATAAGACAACATTTATACGATGACGTTTATTTTTTAAAATAATCACTGTATCACAAAGTAAAATGATGTTTATAATAAAAAACCGTTGTGTCATCATAACATGACATGGTGACATTTCTTATACAAAACCATTATCGTAGCATGGCAAATAATGACGTTTATTATTTAGAATTGTCACCATAATATAACGTACAATGACATTTATTTTCAAAAGCGTTACTGCAGTATTACAAATGGTAATCAAAACCGTTACCATAGAATGACATATAGTGACGTATAATTTTCAAAATCGTCATCGTAGCATAACATATGTTGACATAAATGTAGTTGAAACCGTTACCTTTGAATGCCATTTGGTGACGTAAGTTTTACAAAATCGTTACTATAAACTATTTTTTGGTGACATAAAATTTAAAAACCGTTACCATAGAACCTAATGACGGAAAAAGTTTTCAAATAAACGTTGTGATATATACTATAGTTTTGGCAATGGTTATTTTAAAACCGTTACAACAAAACAACGGTTTAGACAAAACCCATTACTAAACGGTCATTTATGACAACGGTTTTTAAAAACCGTCACAACATAAAATGACGGTTTTCAAAACCATTACCGTACGGGACTTTTTAGTAACACTTTTGTCTAAATCATCACTTTTATGTTTTTAGGGTTTTGGTAGTCGTAACGATTTTTTATAAAAATCATTACTATAACTACTCTTTAAATGTTTATGTGACCTTTTGTAATGGTTTTTTAATAAACCGTTAGAAACCAGATTTTCAAAACCGTCACAAAAACCCATTTTTGTACTAGTGCATGTTTCTTCTTTACCCCTCCGTCCCTCACCATGAGCACGTCCTTGGTCTTGCCTTTGGCTCCCATGTTCAACTCAGTAGTCTTAAGCATGGAGTGCAATTCAGCTATTGATTTCTCCATGTTATTCATGTTATAATTGACCACAAACGGCTTGTAGTCTTCAGATAGTGAGTTGAGTATAGTGTCCGTTGCTAGCTGCAATGGAACTGGGTGCCCTAGCCTTTCCAGGTGGTCCATGTGTCGTTTCATCTTCATCACATGGTCGCTTACTGAGGTCCCTCTGATCATATTGCACTCGTTAAATGCCTTCGTGGCATCATAACGCTCTGTGCGGGCTTGCGTTTGGAACATGTCCCTCAACTGGCGGATCATGTCATAAGCACTAGTATTCATGAGCCCTGTTTGCAGATCTGAGCTCATGGTTGCAAGCATAAGACAGCCTACATCCAGCAAATCATCCGAATGCTTCTTGTGAGCATTCCTAGTAGCAGCCGGTGCATTTGCTGGAGGGGCCTCTGGCAAAGGCTCTTCTAAGACGTACCATTTCCTTTCGTGCCTGAGCACAATCATAAGATTGCGCTCCCAGTCAAGGAAATTGGGACCGGTGAGTTTATCCTTCTCTAGGATGGAGCGGAGTGAAAGGTTGTTTGTGTTGGTTACGGTGTTAGCCATCTACACATAAAATAAAATTGGTTTTAACAACTTGTGAATAGACTAACTTCCAATAAAATCAATAAACTCATAAATGATTAATTGGACTAGGATCCTTATTTCATACGCCCTGATGGGTGGTGTGTTCTTCACCCGACCAGGCCCACGTATTATTTCGGTAGGCAAGGACTTTTGCCAATCATATCTAACTGACATGACTCCTAGATCTTTTCGGGGCAACGGTAATTACCCGTACATGTTTAAGTCCCTCTAAGTGCTTTTTGGCCCGATACAACACGGTAAACATATGAGAACCAAAACAGATCTCACCATCCCTGGACCTGGACACTTTTACTCTGGCCGATACAACACGGAGATAATTCGCAGAGTCGTAGTATCCCCTCTAGCTTGGGGTTTGAACGCGGATGCTCAAGGTGTGTTCTTCTTAGAACACCCGCGTACCTTACGCCTGAGGTGCCCCTAGATGGGTTGCACTACTGATCTATGATTTGTCGGGTTTTTCAATTTAAAAAAAAAACTTTTAATGTCCAGTTTGTTAGAATAATTTTGAAAAAAAAAACTGATTCTATAAACAGAAAAACTGATGTTTGAACTAACTGTTTCAAACATATACTTTTTAAAACTAATTGTTTTAAAAGGCTCTTGCTAATTAAACTAACTGTTTTAGAAGCATACCTTGCCGATTAAAACTAACTATTTTGATGGCATCCTAGTTGATCAAAACTAACTGTTTTGTCAACTTGCCTTTAAACAATCTTCTTACAATTCTATAGTTTTTAAAACTACCGTTTAAAGGTTTGAAAAACTAGTGACTATGGTTTAAAAAAAAACTATTTGTTCTCATGATCTAAACTAGTTTTAAAATCCTCCCCTGATTTTAAAACTTATTTAATAAACTACCAGTTATTAACTATCATGAGAGAAACAACCACGCAGTTAATAATTACAAACACACAGATAATTATGACAACCACGCACATATAACTAATTATAGGTTTGCCAACCTTTAAACCTAAGGACCAATAATGACCTAAAAATCTAAAATTTAAACAAAAGGTGTAGCTCCCACTGGCTTCAGCACGTCTGTCAGGACTCCAGATATTTTTCCTTGTGTAGCTCCCATTGGCCTCGGCATCATTGATGAAACTCCGAAAGAAAAATAAAATCTATCCTAAGGTCATTATTACAATAGGGGTTGCAAGTGGCACGTAGGCCTCCCCATAAGATTCCAAAGGGTCTAAGTTGGCAAATCCTATAACAGGCATATATACAAAACATGTATATTCAAACAAACACGCATTTAATTATAAAGCCAAAAAACTTTAAGCAATATAATATAAGCGATATACTTTAGATCCGTTAAAATATCTAGTTCCAATTTTCCGGGAAAACCAATCCTAACTTGATTTATAAAAACAAACTGTTTTATAAATCTTAACTCAATATTGAAAAATCAAAATAAATTAATTTTATAAAAGATTTTCCTTTTAAAATAATTTGGTTTTATACGAAAAACTTTTACTCGCGCGGGTTAAAATCGGATTTTTCTTAGGTCCAAAAATTGGGCCTTTAAGCCTATTACCAAACTGGCAAGGACTGGGCCTTGGGCCTATTACCAAACTGGTAATTATTGGGCCTTACCCGTTTTTCGAAAAATTATTGTAAGTCGAAAAACCCGATCAGTGCGGCGTGATAGACCTAGTGACCACTGTTCGCGGCTCGAGCTGAGCACCGCGCGCAACAACCTACACTGGTCGTTGCTCGCGGCGCGAGCCTACTGCTCGCGGCGCTTACTATCATTGCTCACCACAATCATCACTCATCGCCTGCTCGCGGCGCGAGCTCACTACTCGCGGCGCGAAGGTCACGGTCTATGTTGCAAAACCTAGATCCCACACTATCATCCACATGACCGCCTACCACCGCCACTATGGTGGCCTGGTGGTTTTCGGTTTCAAACAGCCGCTCATCACCACCGTTAGAGCGTGGCCTTTGAGGTAGCCGGCGGCGGTCGGCCTGGTGGCGGCAGCCAACGCCACCCTTAGGCGGCCATTGATCACCACCACCGCCGCTGTGGAGCGTCGAGTAACACCACCACCGCTGCAACCATCTCGTGTGGTGCGGCCGATGGTCGGGAACAACAAGCAATCGCCACCACCCACCGTTTATTGGAGGGTACCCGCCACCACCGACTGGTGGCTCGACTGTGGATGATTGAACGTCACGGCCAACACGGCTGTCGATCCGGTCACAAACGATCGCCGCCGCAACCACCGCTGTGGTGCGGCGTGTGGTCGGAAATCAACCAATCGCCGCCGGGTGCGGCTTTGTGATTTCTTTCGCCGGGGGAAAAGAAAAACAAAAACACCGCCACCGTCGCTCAAAGACGACGGCGATCGATACAACCTCCAACAGCCGCCGCCGCATCCACCAACTGTGGTGCGGCCGGCGATCTTGTTTACGAGCGATTGACGCCACCACCACGCTGGTGGTTGCGTTTGATTGCAATCATCGGTGATGGTTCGAGTCGATTACCACCCTCCGCCACCGCAGACTGCCACCAATCTGGTGGTTGTTGGCTTGCTAATCCCGAAGGAAAAATCCGCCACCACCACGCCGGTGGTTGCGGTTTGTGGTTGTTCGAATGCTGCGGCCACCACCAACCTGGTGGTGTGGCCGCGATGGTCTCTCGGCGGCGAATGTGTTCGGCCACCACCACCGCCTTAAATCGATGATGATGGTGAGGCCATTCCGCCCCGCTGCTGCTCGATTCCGAAACGAAAACAACCCGCCACCACCGTACTGGTGGTTGCGGTTGTGGGTGCGTGAACGCCGCGACCACCACCAACTGGGTGGCTGTGGTGGTCTGGTGGTTTTTCGGATAACGGCCGGCGCCGCTACCACCAGCTGTGGTGCAGCCTGGTTGTTCCACGGCAGCGATGGGTTCATACGATAACGAAAACGAAAAACGATAAAAAAAATAAATAGAATTGAATTTTTATGAAACTTTAACGGATCTAATGCAAAACTTAGATCGAAACGGAAAAACCTGTGGCTCTGATACCACTGTTGGGTTTTTCTGTGATCCCCGAACCAAACTGATCCGGTGAACACTAAATAAAATTTGCGGAAGCGATTGTGGATAAAACCTAAACCACGATCATTCCGTTTCGATTATAACGATAAATTGATAGGGTTTGTTTTTACCTGGATGCTTGAGTAATAATCCACCTATGAACGATCCGACAAACCACCCTCTAGCTGGTGAATCCCACGATCACAAAACTAACTGTTTTGTGATGTAATCGTCGAAAACCGAAAACCCGTGTGTGGGCTATGATCGCCGGTTTTAGTGAGAGAGAGAGAGGAGAGAGAGTTTTTTGCTTGAGGCTTGAATTATTAATTTGAGATCTTAATAAACTGGTAATCCTTAATCCTTTTAAATAGCTGAGGTTTCCTGGTTACCATATATCAGTGAAGATTATCTATGGTAATTATCCTTTTCTTTTTCCCAAAGAAAGATAATTTCCTTTAACTAGATAATTATCTCTTTTACTAATTAATTATCTATTATGCATTTATTTTCTTAATAAATATATAATCTATTAATTAATAAATCTATATATATTTATTTATCTAATAAATATATACGTACCATTTCAGTCCTCTAATTTTGGGTTTTCTTACATTAAATACCCAATTGGTTTATAATTAACTATTATAAACCTAATTTCTCCAAACTGGGATTTATCTTGTTTGATTTACAGATCCTCATAGGTGTGACCCTCAAGTGTCTTATAACATTGGATGTGAGATCACTGGTTTGTCAACTTCTGCACATAATTACTAACAAAGACGACTCCGAGTCAGAACTGGCGAAGTTTCACCCTTTTTAAGCATCGATTTCCACTGCTGATTCATACAATTCTACTCCTTGCTAGCTAATCTGGACTCCTCTCTGCTCTTCTGAATATTTTTCTTGATGCCGTGAAACCCTGGACTGGAGTCTGTATTTAAAAAGGATGAACGACCCACCTTGCGATCGCGAGGCGGCCACTTCGCGGCACAAGCCACTTCAAGAAGCCCTAAAATCGAATCTTGAATCTTCTTGAATCTTCTAAGTAGAGTTGACTTCTTGTTTGTTGACAGTTGAAAGCTTTTTCGCGACGCCAAAGCAGTTAAACGATAGAACTTTCTAGAATAAAGGCACCCTCACGTCGCTAGACTGTGGTCTCGCGATCGCGAGGCACTTCTGTTTTCAACTTCATTCCAAACTTCATGCTTTTTCACCTCTTTTTGTGCTTTTATGATCACGAACCTCCAAATCCTTATAAAACTGAAAAACAAAGATAATCGGACGTGAATTGTACAAAAATAGGCTAAAATGGGATAAAATCATCTAGCACGACCCAAACATGTACAATTTTGGGGTTATCAAATTCCCACACTTAAGCTTTGATTGTCCTCAATCAAAAGACTCTAAAATAAGAAAATAACACCAAAATTATCTCAATCAAGGACTAGTTAAGATCACAAGAATATCAAGCAATATTCAGAAAAAAAATTGTACGGCAATAAACTCACACACGCACCTGCGGTATCCGGGCATCCAATTGGGCAGCACCGACTAATCCGTGGCGACCCGGCCCAGTCCACATAGACTGTGTTAGTGATTATGTGCATAAGTTGACAAACCAGTAATTACACATCCAATGTTACAAGACACTTGAGGTCACACCTGTGAGTACCTATAAATCGAATAAGTTAAATAAAACCCAGAAATGAAGAGATTGGATTTATAATAGTCAATTATAAGTCAGGTGGGTAATTTCAGTCAGAAATCCCAAAGTTTGACGGTTATTAATTAATTAGATGAATTATATATTTATTAGGAAAATAAATCTATAATAGAATAACTAGTTAACTAAGGACAATTATCTAGAAGATTATTTCTTTAGAAAAAAGAAAGAAATCAGATAATTATGGAAACTGGATTAGATACAAACACTACCTTTTAAAGCCTTATAAATAAAGCCTTATAGGCTTTAGAATTGATATTATTATTCAACTCATTAATACACTAATCAGTTTCCAGAAAAACCTCCCTTCTCTCTCTCTCTCCAATTGGCGCCGCCCCAAACCACAAACCAGTTCGGTTTTCGGGTCAGCTCGGGTTTTTGAGTTCTGCTAGAGGAACGTTCGTGTGGTCGATCACCGGTGGATTATAACTCAAGCGTTCCAGGTAAATCCTCTTTTAGTTAACGGCTAAATAAGTTAAAACGAACGATCGTGGTTTTCGGGTTTTTATCAAAAAATTGCTTCCGCTAGTTTACTGTTCTTCGTATCAGTTTGATTCAGCGATCACAGAAAAACCCAACCGACTGGACCCGCCCAGGCACGACTAAGCCCGACCTATGGCCGAGCCCGCATGCCCATAGACTGGCATGCCCGTTACCTGGACCCAAACCGACCCGAAGGCTGGCCCAAAGTCTGGGTATCGCCGAAGTGCTACTCCCATGGTTTAAACCTGAAAACAATGGATACCATCCACTAACCCCAAGCATTTTGCCACTTGAGCTACACCTCTTTGATATTATTCAGACAAATTATAAGCTACAGTGAATGATCCAAATGCCAAGTTCAACTTCTTACCCTCGCAATTAGTTCAAGTGTATCTCTCAAGGGGTAAGATATATGGAGTGATCACACCGACACCCAACTTTTCCCGCACGCATATGCTTGTTACCGAATCTTATCTCCACCACTGGAAAGTTGTCAACCGTCAAAAGGACTTTAGGGTTGTAACGCAAGGCTTAGGGTTAAAGGTAGGTTAAATGATATATAAGTGAC
Organism: Centaurea solstitialis; assembly: GCA_030169165.1. NCBI lineage: Eukaryota > Viridiplantae > Streptophyta > Magnoliopsida > Asterales > Asteraceae > Centaurea > Centaurea solstitialis. The sequence continues at coordinate 63,716,459 of CM058042.1, forward strand.
TAAAATACTGCAGCAAAAACCTGAAAAGAGTTCAGCCTAAGGCTTCAATTTAATCATCTGACGTTTTGAGAAATTTTAGAGCTCGGGATTCTAATTACTTTTCAGTTTAAACCGGCCTAAGCATATTGCTTATTTGTGGCTCGATTTCTTTTTCACTTCATATCGACTCTTTTGAATATTGTTTCTCTTTTTCGATGAGTCGTTTCTAACTTTTTTTTTCTTCTTTAATTTTAATTTCTAACTACATCTAGATCCCTTTCTCTATTTGTTAGAATTATAAACTGGGCCAAAAACATGAAAAGTTTCCAAATTTAAGCTACGGCCAAAAGATAGCTAAAATAATTGGCTAAAGGATATATTATAGTGGGCAAAGAAACGAAAAGGCTAATGCTTCAAAATGGTTACAAGGGGTAAAGTACTAAAGATGAGTATTTTTATAATCAATAGGCTAGGCAAATCTGATAACCTTATAATGAGGTTAACTGACGAAGGCTAACTGGGTTGAAATGAAGGCCTCTATCAGTGCAATGGTGATAAATACTTTCCTTTTGTGGTCTCGATAAGTATTCAAGGTGACAAGTTCTACCTTAGGTCAAATTTGGTATCCTCACAGAATATATATACACAATAAAAGGCTCAATCTCTCAAAGACAACGGTGAGGCACTCATGGTAATTAGTTTCACAAGGCATATGTCCACACTCAAATAAACTCATAAAATATCCTCTGAACACAATAATTCTCATAGTTTCAAACCAATCAAAGATTTTGAAAAAAAATAGTGCCAAGTTTCAAAATTTTCAAAAATTTGATCAAGCACAAAATAAAGCCTAAGATTAGCCCAAAATTAACAGTTAAGTCTACTTAACCCCCTCCCCACACTTAAAATTTACAGTGTCCTCGATGCAACAATAAAAACAAGTAAGGAGGTAAGGGAAAATAGAGAACTTCCCGGTTTTCAGACTTACAACCGGCAACGAAAAATATAATGTTCCAGAATCGGGGACGGTATGAGTTCACCACAAGCTGCATCTATTACGAAAGAAAAAGAAAAGAAAAACGTAAAAAAACTAAAAATAAAAATCAAACTAAACATTACCAAATCCTAAACTATCAAACCAATCGTAATACGATGTCCCAACTATACGTTTCAATCACGAGGTACAACCCAATCGAATATCAAAAGAAACACCAAAATCAAAGTAAATGATCCATGGCGAACTCATCATAGGAGGAATAGCCGGATGGGGCAGATTCGCCAAGTGGCCAAACCGGAAGTGGCGCAAATGGGGCACTCGGGGTATGTCCTATCTTCTCGAAATATTCGCCCATCATAGATGTCATCCAAGACACTTCCTTCCGGAGTCCATAAAGGTCATAAGAAAGCCGGTTGAACCGCTCGTCGTTGTCGTTCGCCCCTTCGGCAATTTGAGCCGAAATCTTATCTAGCGATTGACAAATAGTGAAAATACTCGAACGACGTTGAGAAGTTCCCGGTTCACTTGGTTGACTCTGAGGCGTACCCACATCCTCCATATTAAGATCCGCGCCTTCCCAAGCCCATGTATACTCTCCCTTCTTTAATCCCGGGACTATAACTCTCATAGTCCTAAGAAGGTTTCTATCCAAAACTCCCATCGGTGTCACCTCCGTTAAGGTTGACTTTACTTGTTGAGTCAACAACCCATGCTTGTTAGCGATAACGGTGATGAAGTGACCTCCAATTAAACCGCTTCCGGTAGGATCCTTTGATTCGGAGGTATCCAAGAACATTTTGGCAAGAATGAATGGGAGATTTGTGCACGCGTCGCGATCGATTAATTACGACAAAAGCCACATGTCCCCCTCCAGAACTTTTTCCTTTAGCATTATCTGTAGAGTGATGGTCCCCGCTAACATTCAGTGCAACAAACGGTGTTCCGGGCGGATGATCGAACGGATTTCGCATATGGTCCCTTTCCAATCGTGGCCCAGAAATTGGCACAACGGAAATCGTCTTCTGGCTCGATTGCCTCTCTCAAAAGGTATTCCGCAAAGTGCTCCGATAATGTTTGTGGCTTTGTGTAAAGCCCCAACATCACACCAAATTGTACGAGTGAGGTTATGACCCAAACTCCGGCTACTCGAAATCGGATGCATTTGCTTTTGATTGGATCTCCCGCTCGATAAAGATGTTCGTCAAAGTGAAAGGTGCACAGGAATTCCACCACGATCTCATAATACATGGGTTTCGCGTGTTTCTCGCGTTTTCTCCCATGCATTGCTCACGAAGCGGTTGTCCCCATTAACGTCCTTCAATTCTCTATGCAATAGGGTTGATAGTTGTTCCGCGAAACCAACTTCTTCGATGAGTGAACGATCGATAACGGACCCAATTTCAATACTCTTCTTCTTTAGTCGATCCATCTTTAACACACACTTGGCCTTGTCTACTTCGGGTATCCATTGGCTTGAATCGATTGCCAAGAAGATGTGCCTACCATCCTCAACCTTCATTGATGACGGAAGGTTGGGACGTTTTTCTTCCGGAATCATATCCGGAGAGAGTGATCGCTGCAAAAAGAGAGGGATTATGAGTCAAGAATATCAAGAATCCTCCCCCCCCCCCAATTTTGTTTGATGATATTGAAAGATTTTCTTTAAAGGAAAGGTTTTTGTCATCAAAACAAGTGGGTTTACATTCAATCAAAGCAACAATCATCACAAAGTTCAATTCATAAGTTATTCCATCATTTGAAACCAAGAAAAGATTCAATCTTGAAAGGAATTGGATTAACAAACCCTAAGATGCCTATTCAAGATACCAAATTGTTGATAAAGATAGAGTTACGTACCTTTGGAGCCATGTGAACTTGAGAAATTGAACAAGAAATTCGAACTAGGGTTGCAGGGAGAGAGATTTCGCAATGAGAGGGATGAGAAAAGTGGGGGAATTTGGTTTTGAAATGAGTTTAAAAACCCTTCCGTTACGAACTTCGCGTCGTGAAAGTGGGGTTTTCGTGTTGCGAGGAGGGCTGACCTGATGAATTTCCCCACTTTAAAAACGTCGCGTCGCGAACCTAAAGGTTTCGCGATCGCGAATCACTCTCCTTTACAAAATCTTCTCCACTGTCCTTACCTCGCGCCGCGAGAAAGAGAATCTCGCGATGCTAAAAACGAGAAGGTGACCCGACTATTTTGTCGTCTTCTTCGCGTTGCGAGCGAGGGACTTTCGCGATCGCGAAAGCTTTCTGTCTTAATTTTCTCGTTTTTTCGTGATTTGGTCTATATCACCTTTTCAGACTGCAAAACTGATTAGTATGACACTAAGGATAATCTAAAACAATTAAAACACGGGTTGCCTCCTGAGAAGCGCTTCATTTTTGTGTGAGTCTAGAGCTTGACTAGAAATGAAATCTAGGTAGGTAGATCATACTTAAGATGCCAGAGCTCACCATTTCTAATGGGGTCATCGGCATAATAAAGTTTTAGCCTTTGTCCATTGACCCTAAATTCTCCTCTTTCAGTAACTAGGTCCACAAATCCTGAAGGGTATGCTTTTTGGACAACATAAGGGCCTACCCATCTAGACTTCAACTTACCTGGCGAAAACTTAAAGCGAGTTTGGTAGACTAGTACTTTATCACCTTCTTTAAACACTTTGATCTCTTTCAAATGCGCGTCATGCCATCGCTTCCGTTGCTCCTTATAGATACGGGAATTCTCATATGCCATCAATCTTAATTTCTTTAACTCGTGTAGCTTTAACATGGGGTACTTTCCTACCGTTGTGCTGTCTAAATTAACCCTCTTTAAAGCCCAGAATGCCTAGTGTTCAATCTAAAAAGGGTAAGTGAGATGCTTTCCCATACACCATTCGGTAAGAAGTGCTCCCAATAGGTGTTTCGTATGTTGTACGATACGCCCATAGGGCGTCTTCCAATTTTTGAGACCACACCTTTGGGTTATTTTCAACCGTCTTCTCCAAGATTCTTTTGAGAGCTCAATTAGTATTTTCCACTTTCCCATTGGCTTGCGGATGGTAGGAGGTTGAAAATCGATGATGAACTCCATAGCGTTTAAGAGTCTTTTCCAAGAGGTAATTTGCAAAGTGAGTACCTCTGTCACTTATGATAGCTTTTGGGCATCCAAACCTGCACACAAAAGATTTTACAAAGTTAACTACTACTTTAGCATCATTGGTTGGTAAAGCCTTTGCTTCAGCCCATTTAGAAACATAATCGACAGCCACTAAAATGTATTTGTTGCCTTGGGAATCGGGAAAAGGTCCCATGAAATCTATTCCCCAGACATCAAATACCTGTAACACTCAAAAACTAATAATACAGTTTGATCAGAAAAGTAACCATTCATTAAAGAAAGCGGAAACTAGTCCCAAGTAGCGGAAATAAAAACAACATCTAGTACCATCACAATGTTCAATTCTAGCTCAACCGAGCAAAAACCACAAGTATTGTCAAATCAACCAACCAAAAACGTAATTTAATAAAAAGGTAGTTTGAAACTTTTTAAGCCCTCGGTCACTCTACTTTTCTCTTCATGGACTGAACTTGCGGAACCCGGAGCCTCAAACCTTTTCCTTTCCTTTACGGGAAGGACCTGCATCTAAAAGAGATAAGCAACAACGGGTAAGCGGAAAGCTTAGTGAGAACACACCTAACCAACTATCATCGTACATACATAACAACAAAACATATAATCACATACGTGCCTCTTGCACTATCTTCCCTTTGGCTAAACCCAAAACAGGAAGAGACATCGTATCCCCGAAGGGAGAACATATCCCCGAAGGGAAAACATATAACATCACAAGCGATCACATGCATCATCATTACACACATATCACAATAGGTAGCTAGATAGTGAACTCACCTTGGTTATGATCACAACTAGCTCAAAATACGTACAATAGTCACCTCGTACCACCTAAGCATAAATACATACACACATTCATCAAACACAACCCGAAAATGAGTCTTACACGAAACTCGACCCTCTAATGCGAAAAGACGCATCTACCCTCGACCAATTTCCACCCAACTTCATGAAACATCATGTTTCACTAAGTACTAGGGGTAACTAAGCAAAAGAACCCCAAACGAATCCATTTCGGAAAAATGGAAAAACAACTCAGCCGAAACGGCGGGTAATACCGCTGGTAACCTTACCCGCGGGTTTACCCGCCGTTACCATCAGCACGAGAAAAACAAAGGGTTTTCTTCAATCGGACATAACTCTCTCATACGAACTCCGATTGAACCGATTCCAATTGCTATGATCTCGATTTTTCGAGCTCTACAAGACTACATCAATGGAGTTTAAGACTAGGGTCGATAAGGGACATTCACACGTCTCTAATTCGACCTAAACAACTCCAAATCCAACAACTACAAGGCATAAGATGATCAATCGGTCATCTCTACCCACATATCACTCTAACCCAAAACCTTACTTGAATTTAACATCAATTGAATACACCAAGACCTTAGAATTCATACCTTAACTTCAATTGAAGACAAATCCTAATCCAATTGCTCCTCAAAGACCTTCAATCGGCCTTTCCCCTTCTTCTCCAATTTTCTCCCTTACTTTTCCTCGTACGCCTCTGGAAACTGACTAAGGAGGGTTAGGGTTATAACTTCCCTCTTATTGCATGATGGAAACATCCCCCTCTAGTTCCGCAATTTACACTTTAACCCTTGGACTTCTACAAAACAAGTTAATTGAATCACCAACTATTGATAACACCATTTAATTAATTAAACTTGAAAACGGGACGTTACAATACCTCACTTACCTAGATGCTCTGTTGCGGCATTTCATCCTTCTGTGTTATGTTACCTGTTCTTTGATACGCATCACATGATTTGATCAATGCATGTGCATCTTTAAAGATGGTGGGCCAGTAAAATCCCGAATCGAGTACCTTTCTAGCAGTATAATTTGCCCCAAAAGGCCCCCCCGTTTGGTTAACGGTCGGGTAATTTTTGAAAAGTATTTTATGAATCTTCTATAAAACCCAGCGTGACCAAGAAAACTTCTCACTCCTTTGATGTTAGTGGGTGGGGGAGTTGTGAAATTGTTTCTATTTTGGCTTTGTCTACCTCCAACCCACTTTTGGAAATTTTATGGCCAAGAACTATACCTTCCCTTACCATGAAGTGGCACTTTTCCCAATTTAGAACGAGATGGGACTCCTCGCACCTGGCCAATACCATGTCTAGGCTGTTTAAACAAACATCAAAAGAGTTACCAAATTCTGAGAAATCATCCATGAATACCTCCATAAAGTCCTCTATAATATCTTGGAAAATGGCGGTCATACACCGCTGAAATGTGGCTGGTACATTGCACAAGCCAAATGGCATCCTTCTATAGGCAAAAGTTCCAAAAGGGCAGGTAAAGTTTGTCTTTTTCTGGTCTTCAGGATTTATCGGAATCTGGAAATATCCCGAAAATCCATCTAGGAAGCAATAGATTTCATTTCCCGCTAACCTTTCCAACATTTAGTTGATGAAAGGTAGAGGAAAATGATCTTTTCGTGTGGATGTGTTCAACTTCCTATAATCTATACACACTCTCCAACCGGTCACAGTCCTATTTGGTATTAAATCAATGTTCTCATTCGTGACTACTATCAAGCCTCCCATTTTAGGGACTAAGGACTATCAGAAATTGGATAGATGATGCCCGTGTCAAGTAGTTTAATCACCTCTTTCTTGACAACTTCCTGCATATTTGGGTTTAGCCTCCTTTGTTTTTGTACAAATGGTTTAAAATTATCTTCCATTAAAATTTTATGTGTACAAAAAGAAGGCTAATCCCAGGTATGTCGGAAATTTTCAAAGCTAAAGCCTTTTTATGTTTTTTGAGGACCTCGAGCAGTTGCTCTTTTTCCTTGGGCTTCAAAAGAGATGATATGATTACAGGTAAAGAGTCCTTACCTTCCAAAAATTGGTACTCCAAGTGATCAAGCAAATCTTTTAGCTCCACTTTAGGTGGTTCCTCCATTGAAGTCTTGATCTTTCCTGTTTCTTCTTGCTTTATCTCTTCATACTCCTCTTCGTTGGACTGCTCCTTGTCTGCGGCCAGCAATTCTTCTAATATTCGGATATCTTCCTCTGGTTGAGTTGTACTCATCATGAAGAAATCCTGTTCATTTCCTGCATTCGATAGATAACTATCAATTTCAGCTTCAACGAGAGGGTTAAAGTCCTCCATGTAGTCTACATCATTTAAGGAGATGGTTGTGACTCATGGCTCTATCTATGAAAAATGTAACCCTTTCTTTGTCTACCCCTAAACTTAATTGCGTTCTGGCTACATGGATTATAGCATCGGTAGTATGAAGAAAGGGTCTACCAAGGATTAAAGGCACTCTGGTCTCTCCTTTCATATCTAGGACCACGAAATCTGCTGGGAATACAAATTTATCTACTTGTACCAAAACATCCTCAGCGATTCCTATCGGACATTTGATGGATCTATCCGCTAGTTGGATGATCATTCTAGTGCTTTGCAGTTCACCTAGTCCTAGCTTTTGATAGAATGAAAGTGGCATAAGGTTAATGCTAGCTCCTAGATCGGCTAATGCATCACAAACAAGTTTGTCACCAAAATAGCATGGGATAGTAAAACTCCTTGGATCCTCCTTTTTGGGAGTCTCGGCATAGATGGTAGAACATTCTTGATTCAGCATAGTAACACCATCTCCTCCGAATTTGGTCTTGCTGGTCACAAGTTCTTTGATGAACTTTACATAGTTAGGCATCCCTGCAATCAAGTCAACAAGAGGTACATTAATTTTCACTTGTTTTATCAATTCGAGAAACTTATTGTATTGTGCTTCTCTTTTCTCCTTTCTTAGTCTTTATGGGTATTGAATACCCGGTTTAGCGGGTTTAACTGTTGGTTCCTTTGGTTTTGCAACCTTCTCCACAATTTGCTCCGATTGAGTTGTTGGTAGCTCGATTTCGGGTTCCACTTCCTGCAAAACAGGCATTGAGTTAGATTTTGGCATTTGTGGTCCTTCAACAACCATACCTGCTCTGGTCGTAACACACGCTTCTTCGGTCTCATTCATCTCTAATCCCAGAATTGGTCGACTATCTTTTATGAATTCCATGATGTAGTCAACTTCCTTCTGTAGATCGTCTATCTGATTAGAGTGGATCTCAAGTTGCCTAGTCAAAATCTGCTCAGTACTTTCTTTAAATTCTGGTGGAGGTAATGGTGGACTTGTCGGCCATGTACAAAATTTTGTGGGATGTGGGTGACCACATTTCTCACATTCGAATTGAAGCTCTTCCACTATTTCAGCTAGACTCCCCACCATTTCTTCCTCTTCCGCTTCTGGCATCCAATCAAGATGACGCAGGACCATATCCTCTAAGAGTTGATACTCTTCTTTCACCGTCCTGTAAGCAAATATTCCTCTACTAGAAGTATCTAAGACTAGTCGAGATTCCACGGTTAGACCATTGTAAAAGAATTCAATTACCTCTTTTTGACCAAAGCCATGGTTTGGTAGTTTAAGCAATAATGCTTTATACCTAACCCAAGCTTTTGTGAGATTCTCTTCCCCTTGCTTAAAATTCATTATTTCTTTTTTCAACATGTTTATTTTACCTAGGGGAAATAATCTCAATAAAAGGGTTGACTTTAGGTCTCCCCAGGTTCTAAGAGAATTAGGTGCTAATCCTCGAAACCATTCTTTTGCTTTTTCAATCAATGTAATTGGAAACAACCGTAACCTTGCCGCATTTACCGAGGTTTTTGTTTTGAAAAGATCGCACATGTCTTCGAATTCCTCCAAATGCAAGTACGGATCGGTTATCGGGTTTCCATCGAACCTCAATTGTGAAACCATCTTCACGAGCTCTTCACTAATACACTTGGCTTTAATGGCCAATCGCGGGATAAAGTTCACCCGTGTTCGGCTTTCCCACATTGGACGATTATCTGCCATGAGAACACTAAAGAAAACTATAAAACGTACCTGTTCAAAACACTGTCGGGGGGGGGGGGGGGGGAAGTTGACACTCCCTCCCCTGACGGATTAACTAATTTACTAAAACCCACAATCACGTAAGCCACCGCTCCCCGGCAACGGCGCCAAAAACTTGATGCGTGATAATATATATATATATATATATATAACACAAGTTTTACCCTTTAGCCTTATCCTTAACTATTAATCACACATTCGCAGGCAAGCGTACCTGATCGGGTATAATATAGTTTAGGTAAGTTCTAGGTATCGTTCTTACCACTGGGAACAGTGAAGCTACTTAATCGTAGTTTAAAGAGCAATTAATTAATCAACTAATTAAGGGAGATTTTACTAAGACAATTAGTAACTAGGAAAGCAAACTAAAAATCTAAACTTTTTATAAACCAGTGAAGAACACAAGTACTTACTATGGATTATTGAATCGTTTTCAGATGATTTGATATAAATTACCAAAATACATAGATTTAATGGTTATTGTAAGAATTTAAGCATATAGCACCCTAACATGAATTATGTGTGATTGCAAACCAAGTTGGTCTCTCGGTGCAAGTATAAAGTTCAAGACATTAATACAAGTTACCCTAATTATTGCCAAGTTGAGGGATCCTTCTAACCAATCTATCCTCGGTCCAAATAGATTATTTACCACGTGTTCGGCTTTCCCACATTGGACGATTATCTGCCATGAGAACACTAAAGAAAACTATAGAACGTACATGTTCAAAACACTGTCGGGGGGGGGGGGGGAGAGTTGACACTCCCTCCCCTGACGGATTAACTAATTTACTAAAAACCACAATCACGTAAGCCACCGGTCCCCCACAACGGCGCCAAAAACTTGATGCGTGACAATATATATATATATATAATATAACACGAGTTTTACCCTTTAGCCTTATCCTTAACTATTAATCTCACATTCACAGGCAAGCGTACCTGATCGGGTATAATATAGTTTAGGTAAGTTGTAGGTATCGTTCTTACCACTGGGAACAGTGAAGCTACTTAATCGTGGTTTAAAGAGCAATTAATTAATCAACTAATTAAGGGAGATTTTACTAAGACAATTAGTAACTAGGAAAGCAAACTAAAAATCTAAACTTTTTATAAATCAGAGAAGAACACAAGTACTTACTATGGATTATTGAATCCCTTTTCAGATGATTTGATATAAATTACCAATATACATAGATTTAATGGATATTGTAAGAATTTAAGCATATAGCACCCTAACATGAATTATCTGTGATTGCAAACCAAGTTGATCTCTCGGTGCAACTATAAAGTTCAAGACATTAATACAAGTTACCCTAATTATTGCCAAGTTGAGGGACCCTACTAACCAATCTATCCTCGGTCCGAATAGATTGTTTACCACGTCACCGAAGCGAAAGGTAAAAGAGGTTTATTTAGCCAAAATGGAGTCTGTTTATTAAATCATAAACACACCTAACCAATGAGTTCAAGTAGCCACAATTAAACAATAATTAGGAATCACAAAACATCCATTCAATAAACCATAAATCTAATTAAACCATAAAACCAACAATCAAATCATCCTACAAGTTCATCAATCCATTGTAAGCACCAAAACTAACTAGCTGCTAAACATCATGTAAAACAAAACACAAGAATAGTAGGAACACATTATGCAGACCGTGCAGCAAGTGAGGAACGAGCACCGGCAAGACGACTCCGAGTAAGAAATGGCAAAGTTTCACCCTTTTTAAGCACCGATTTCCACTGCTGGTTCATACAATTCTACTCCTTGCTAGCTAATCTGGACTCCTCTCTGCTTTTCTGAATATTTTTCTTGATGCCGTGAAACCCTGGACTGGAGTCTGTATTTAAAGAGGACAAACGATGCACCTCGCGATCGTGAGGCGGCCACTTCGCGGCGCGAGCCACTTCAAGAAGCCCTAAATCCAAATCTCGAATCTTCTAAGCATAGTTGACTTCTTGTTTTTTGACAATTGAATGCTCTTTCGCGACGCCAAAGCAGTTAAAAGATGGAACTTTCTAGAATAAAGGCACCCTCGCGTCGCTAGACTGTGGTCTCGCGATCGCGAGGCACTTCTGTTTTCAACTTCATTCCAAACTTCATGCTTTTTCACCTCTTTTTGTGCTTTTATGATCACGAACCTCCAAATCCTTCTAAAACTGAAAACCAAAGATAATCGGACGTGAATTGTACAAAAATAAGCTAAAATGGGATAAAATCATCTAATTTCGTACGCCCCAAACATGTATAATTTTGGGGTTATCAGATGATTAGATCAGCAACGTCTGACTTGGGTATAAGGAATTCAAGCCAGGTGTACCGAGAGTATTTGTCGACAAGTACAAGCATATATTTTTTGCAAGCAAGGCTTTCAACTCTCATGGGTCTACATAAATCCATGTGCAGCATATCAAGGGGATGATGTAACACCCCGCTAAAGCGGAAACGCGAGGCGTGACAGCTAAGATTTCAATGCGATAGGAGATAAACAACATCAAACATTTCATTTCAAATTCGTTGTTTACAGTACCAAAAGTTACATAACCAACCATAATTACAAAGTTCAAATATTACAAAACAACATTACGAAAGAAAAGTTTAGGTTTGATGTCGGTTGCAGCACAAACACTTTCTAATACCTTCTATTTTCCTGAAAAGCATGTTAAAAACAAGTGTCAACTACTAGAGTTGGTGAGTTCACAGGTTTTATATGCACAAAACATTTTCATATGCAGAAATCTTTATCGTAAAACCAATGTTCAACCTCAACTGTTAAACATAACATTTATGCAAGATATATTCTCGAGCCACTACTAAACCTAAACCTTTGCCCCAACGATCTACCTCAGAGGTGGTAGCAAACCACATGGGTAGAGCGTTCTCGCGAACTACCTTAGCGGTGGGACTAAAACCCCACATGTGTAGACGCTGCACTACCTCAGCGGTGGGACTAAACCCCACATGTGTAGTACCACATATGATTACGTGCACCCTATACTCGTCAGTAAACAAAGGGTGGGTCCACTCTACCAAATAGCGCTATCCACAATAACCATTGGCTCGAAACGAGTTAATAGTAGTGTATTCAACATGGGACTTTTACTCAATATATATCATTATTTGCATAAACAACCGCTCGCAAGCAAATATTCATAAATCATTTATCAAGCAACATGCTTTTCACCCCAAAACGCGTAAAAACGGTAAAATAGGGGCCGTGAATACTCACCTTTTGTGACTTTAGCGTTTGGTCAACCGTTAGTGTGCGCGGTCCCGATCCGAGTCTACTAGTGCCCTATATCATACGTAATTGGTGTAAGTTCTAAATTCAACGGTCCATAATTACCAAGTCAATACCGATATCCATATAATGCCCTTACTATAATTTATTAGGTCCATTTTAATATAAAAATATGTTTTGTTACTTTATTTAATGTCCAAGAATGTGGGGTTTTCTTGATAAGAACAAAATATCACTTTTTAAGAAATCTGATTTTGGTCAGATTTGTAGAGCTCCAAAAATACCATCATTTTGCCTAGTTCCAAAAGGAATTAAACCACCAAATTTTTACCCAGTAATTTTAGGGGTATTAGCCATAATTCCACCAAGTTTCATGATTTTAGGAGATAATTAACATATTCTAAAAATTAAGGAGAAATCAGTGTGCATGCAATGATTCTGAAAAGACAAGTCTGTGGTGTTTGGGTCATGGAGAAATCATTTCAACACCAAAATTCGAATTTCAAAAGGGGTTTGAAAGTTAACTCAAATATCTAACATATGAAACTTGTTTCACACGATTTGGATACTTTTTGAATGAGATATGACCTCAAGAACACAAGTAAATGAATCTGCCATGGTTGGACAGATTGCATACCGATTTCTTTTTCATTGGTTGAACATCCAATACTTCCCCAAATCAAGTGTTTTCGGAGTCTTTGGAAAGCTAACTCATTAAACTTGATTCTAGACTCAAGAATAATGTATTTTGAACAATCCATCAAAGAGTTATGCATGCATGAAGTTAACATAAATTTCTGACCAGGAACTGATGCACACTAAAATGTTTAATCATGGTTAAGGGTTCAAATCTTGGAGTTTTTACACGATTCCAGTGGGGTTTGAACCCTAACACATAAAATATTGTTCCATAAAAATTTCAAAGAAAAATGAGTTCGAGAAAACCCTCTTTGGGTCGTATAAACCACATGCAAAAATCGGACAGATTCTGTCCAGAATCAAAACCCCTTTGTATTCATCAAAACACATAAAATCACAAGATTTTTGGGGGTTTCTTGCTAATAAACCAAAAACTCTTATTATGCACCAAATAAATAGATGAAATATGTATCAATACTATCAACATACATGCATGAACTATCAACAAAGTTCAGCCCCAAAATGATGATCAAAAACATCAAACAAAAGGATTTTGCTTCCAATCTTGTGTTCTTATGGGGATTCATGGATTTTCACCTTCATTGGATGTTTAAACACATTTTTAAGGTTAAATCTCATCCCCAAACATCAAGATGGTTCTCAAACCATAAAAGAGGGATTAAACCTCATAGAAAATAGAAGAAAGCTCAAGAATGAGCCAAAAATCGAATCTAAACACACAATCTAACCTTACCTTGAATGTATGAACTATTAGAACTCTTGAAACACTGATTAAATCTTCAAATAATCAGATTTAGAGGATGAAGAAGGCTGATTTCTAGAGAGAAAATGAGAGAAAGAGAGATAATGGATGGAAATTTGAAATGAAATAATGAGGTGAAATGGAAAGAGGTGGAAATGATTAATATTGTTGGAAAAGAGAGAGAGTGTGTAGGGGGGGGGGTGGCCGGCCAATTGGGCCAATCCCTACCCTCCTTCATTTTTTTTTTTTAAAGAATAAGTCACAACACAGTAAAAACCGGTGCAGTGTCGGTTCGCGATGACTTTTTCAGTAAAACCGACTTTTTCGAGTATGAAATTAGATTATTTAGAACAGTTTATTTTCAATTTTTAATAAATTATCATATTTTATATAAGTTGACTTTAAATTTGGCATTATAAGGATTTTCGGGTGACTTTGGGCCGGTACGGGCTTTTTCGGGCAGTTTTCGGGATTTTTAGGTTTTTGCCTAAATTTTTCACGCAAACTAACCTAGTTTCTTTTAATAACTTAAACAACTAATTTTTAACCTACGGAAACGCTACTGAGTGATTTAACGAGTAGCTAACCTAAAGGTCAAAACTGTTTGTTGTCACAGATGATGACAGTTTGTCTCCATCTTTGGAGGATGCGAGCTTCTTTTCATTTTCCCTTTCTCACAAGCTGAGCAAAGGGTGTCTTTCGTCAGTCGCGTCTCCGGTAGACACTTCACTAGGTGTTTGGACACCAACTTATTCGTGTCCTTGAAATTTTGATGAGACATATGTTGATGCCACAGCAAGTTTTCTTTCTTAGTTGCCTTTGCAAGCAAGATGACAGATTCCACTTGTTGAGGAATTGCCAAGAACGTTGTAGTGTACAGATGTTCATTTCTTCGAGCATGAAGAACCTCATTTCCATCCTCATCTTTTACCGTGCTACCAATTACAAGTTGAGTCACTAAAGAGCCATTGTCACAAAATTGACTTGAGCTAAATATGTTGTACGGCAAGCCTTCGACATAACGCACATTCTTGATGATTAATTTTATGTTGGTTATGCTACCATAACCTAGGATCGGTTTACATCTCTTATCAAAAATCTTGATGAAGCCTTCAGCTCGTTCGACATAGTCGAAGAGGATATCCTGTTGTCCGGTCACATGCCTGAAGGCTCTAAAATCGAAATACCACATGTGACCATCCTGCAAAATAAGATCATTCTTGTTTAGGAACCCATAGCCACATGGGTGCCTTTCCGTTAGTAACAGATGAATCTCTTGGTGAAGTCTCCTTTTCGGATTCCTCCTTAGGCGTAGGAGACTTCACAGATTGCGAAGTACTTTGCTTCGACTTTCTTTTACGTCTTCCCCTTATGGGGTTTTCTGATTTGTGTTTAGAATTAGAATTAACACGCAAACCACCACGCATGTAATTATCAAAAAGTGAACAGATATGATCACGAAAAGCATTAAAGTCATCAGAATTCATAGAGCGATTAAGGTTTACAGACTTTTTGTTCAAACTTAAATTACAACTGGGAGGGTTGTAGTCAAGACTAGAATGATCATGACCACCCCTTTTAGGGAAAGCAGTAAAAGAGTCCTTCTTTCGATTTCTCCTCCTTGGTGTCTTCACATTCGCCGCACCGTCACCTGTCCTCCCATCTGCATTATTAGCAAGGTGTGAGTTGGATGACAGTTTAACAAGAATGGATCGACTGCCTTTAACAGGTGTTGGTTTTTGAAAATCCAGTTTTAATGAAGTCAAAAGGTTGTTTAGGTTTGGAGTTCTCACACACTTCAAATGAACTTGTAACATCCCAAATTTCAAATCAATCCTTTAACTAAAAGTAACCCAAAACCCATACATAAGCGGAAGCTCGTCCAACAACATTTGAAAATCAACAAGTTTACAACTTTAAACCAAAATGTTTGGAACATAAATCCGGGATTTCCAACCAACAAACATAAAGCAAAGTTTACGGAAGACTAATGTAGTTAAATCTTAAAAGCATAAAAGAGTTTGATATCATATCTAAGCATTCCTTCCCAAACAACTTGACTGGACTGCTAAGCCGGACCCTCATACGGTAGCCTTCTCTTTTCCCTTACGGGAAGTATCTGCCACTAAAAGATTAAACAAGAATGGGGTAAGCATAAAGCTTAGTGAGCACACACATAACCACTTACCATCATGCAACACAATCACATTACATAGCAATTATAATAACATGCAATCTCCAACCTTCCCTACGGCTCAATGCCATCAAGGAAGGACATATGACACTGGTACCAGGCCTCTCCAAATTCCCTAGGGGTATTACTACCACCATAGGTACTCTCCCAAGTCCCCGAAGGAACACATCACATAATCACACATGCAAACATAACCATGTACACATCACAATAAAGGTTAAGTGAGGTACTCACCTGATAACTTAAGTAGTGAAGCTCTTCTGACTAGCACCACAATCAACTCGTACGACCTAACCATAACACATAACACTTACACATCAATCACTGCCCCAAAACCCATACATAAGCGGAAGCTCGTCCAACAACATTTGAAAATCAACAAGTTTACAACTTTAAACCAAAATGTTTGGAACATAAATCCGGGATTTCCAACCAACAAACATAAAGCAAAGTTTACGGAAGACTAATGTAGTTAAATCTTAAAAGCATAAAAGAGTTTGATATCATATCTAAGCATTCCTTCCCAAACAACTTGACTGGACTGCTAAGCCGGACCCTCATACGGTAGCCTTCTCTTTTCCCTTACGGGAAGTATCTGCCACTAAAAGATTAAACAAGAATGGGGTAAGCATAAAGCTTAGTGAGCACACACATAACCACTTACCATCATGCAACACAATCACATTACATAGCAATTATAATAACATGCAATCTCCAACCTTCCCTACGGCTCAATGCCATCAAGGAAGGACATATGACACTGGTACCAGGCCTCTCCAAATTCCCTAGGGGTATTACTACCACCATAGGTACTCTCCCAAGTCCCCGAAGGAACACATCACATAATCACACATGCAAACATAACCATGTACACATCACAATAAAGGTTAAGTGAGGTACTCACCTGATAACTTAAGTAGTGAAGCTCTTCTGACTAGCACCACAATCAACTCGTACGACCTAACCATAACACATAACACTTACACATCAATCACTGCCCCAAAACGGGTCCTTAACTTAAACCCGACTCCCTAACGTGAAATGGCCAAGCTAACCTCGACCAATTTCCACGAAACTTCCCCTAACATCAAGTTACATATGCCCTTACGGGTCCACAAGCAAAAGAACCCCAAACGAGCCCTTTACGGAAAACTCGAAAAATCAACTAGCAGAAACGGAGGGTCGTCCCGAGGGTCACCACCCGCGGCTTGACCCGCGGATAAACGAAGGGTCGCCCCGAGGGTCACCACCCGCGGATTGACCAGCGGATACCTGCAGACCCGAAAACTTAAGTCGCAGGATGCGACTACAGTCGGGATTTCAACCCCATAACACATAACACTTACACATCAATCACTGCCCCAAAACGGGTCCTTAACTTAAACCCGACTCCCTAACGTGAAATGGCCAAGCTAACCTCGACCAATTTCCACGAAACTTCCCCTAACATCAAGTTACATATGCCCTTACGGGTCCACAAGCAAAAGAACCCCAAACGAGCCCTTTACGGAAAACTCGAAAAATCAACTAGCAGAAACGGAGGGTCGTCCCGAGGGTCACCACCGGCGGCTTGACCCGCGGATAAACGAAGGGTCGCCCCGAGGGTCACCACCCGCGGATTGACCAGCGGATACCTGCAAACCCAAAAACTTAAGTCGCAGGATGCGACTACAGTCGGGATTTCAACCCCAAATCCCCAATTTGGCTAAAACAACTCAATTGCAAGTTTATACAACATCTACGATCGATAACTAGCATAAATAAACATCCAATTCCGTCGATTACACTCCAATTGATGATCAAACGATCATTAATCCCAATCAATACCCAACCCAAACTACTACTCTCAAAAAAACATCAATAAAGCAAAAACAACTAGAAATTCTTACCTCCGATGCGTGAAACGTGATCAATTATGCAATTGATCACCCCAAACCTCCAATTGAAACCCTTTGCTTCAAACCCAATTCGTCTCTTTCTCTCCTCTCGTACGTTTTCCCTGGAAACTGAATAGAGGTTAAGGGTTTCCCCTTTTCTATTCATAACCACCCCTCCCTTGCACTTTCATTAATGACATCCAAACCCCTCAACTCCTAAAACTGAGTTAGATCACTAGCCAATAACGGAAAACAAAAGTGGAAACGGGTGTTACAGAACTAGAGTTAAAGTCTAGTCCCTTAATGGGCTTTAGCGCACCACATGCATCTTTAGGTTTTGAATGCCGTGTCTGTATCACTTTCGGTGTGTGCGGCTTAACTGACTTCCCTTTGTCAGTACCAGCACAAATTTCACCTTCAGTATTGTTTTTCACAGACACTGATGCAGTAGGCTTGGTGGAACTGGTTTGCTTTATAGCAGGTGCCTTTGGCAAAACGGTTTTCCTTGGAATAAAACCAGAAGGAGGATCATTTTTATCAAGAAACACCTTCACATCATACACAACATTTGAATCTAACACAAGTTTAGGTTTGATTGGCCTAATGTCTAGTATGCGAGGTGCTTCATTTGTGCCTGAACCCCAAGGATCATCTTTTTTCTAAGAAAGAGATTTCCTTTTTCGAATGAGCAATTTTAACATCCTGATTAGTAAAAATCTGAGCATATGTCATCTCCTTTTTGTAAAAGAATTTTTTTTCAATTTCATTTGTAACATTTTGGATGATGAGTTGCTTTTGAAGATCCGCATATTTAACTTTAAAAGATGATGTACATGAAAAATCAGCTGTCTCACATTGGCTAGACATTCTTATCCTTTCGACATTTGCCTCATGATAATTATGTTCCAATGTACTAATCAGTTTGTCTTTTTCTGAAAGAATTAATTCAAAATTCATGATCTTGTGGCGACAGGCATCAAATTCCAAGGCTTTAGATCTTAGATAGAACACTTTCCTTTTCTAGACTTGTCGAGACAGATGTCTGAGTTGCGGAAACATCCAAGGGTTAGATAACTGCAGCTTCTGTGGACAAATTCATTTCCCTAGTGGCATAACTAGAGTTCAGGTTCTTATAGTTGATAGGAGGCATGGCTACCTTAGGTGTGTGAGCTTTAATGCCCTCCCAATCAGGAGAAGTGTTACTAGGATCACGGGCAGGTATAAAGACTGGACCAGTTGCTACAGGACTGGGAGGAGGACTGCTGGACGAACTATTGGCAAGAGTGGTGGTAATGAACACAGCTTTTCCATTAATGATTTCAGTTAATGTCATAGACTGCATAACATAGTTCTCGGTGACTTGTCCTCCTACAAGCCTAGGTTTAGGTTTGGACGCACTCATGTTATCAAAGTTATATAGATTAGCAGGTGCTTTTTCAAGAACCCGTTTTTCTGCATGTCCTAACCCAGGTTTGGCTTGATAAAACGGATGCTGAGTGGTTTGCTTGGTAAGGAGGTTCAGAGTATGTTCAGATTGTCCTCTCTTAAGATTGGTTTCCTCAAGCTCTTTTATTTTAGAAAATAGTTTTGTTCTTTCTTCAGAAAGAATATGAAATTTGAGCTTGAGTTTCTCACGACTACTTTCAATTTCATCATGAGATCTTTGGAGAGCGATGAGCTTATTTTCCAGGTTAGATTCTCTAACTCCGGATTCAAGCACCAATCTATCGTAACTCACGGTGAGATTCTCTAAACAACACAGTCAGTTCTAAATCTCGCGACGAGAGATTTTTCCATTTGGAGATTGCTCTCAAGTTTGTGGGTTTCAGACTCTAACTTTTCAACAACATTTGATAAGTTTGGATAGGAAGGTACCTCAGCTACGTCCTCTATAGCTTGATCTGAAGATTCTACAATGCTAGCTTCCTCAAAGTCTGTCATGAGACAGTGACCTTGAATAGCATGTGGACCTTCATCATCTAAGTCTTCCTCTTCCTGCACCCAGTGTTCCTCATCAGCCAACAGTACTTTCCCAAGTTCCTTCTTTTTCAACATAGCTGCCTTCCTCTCAAAGTATGCCGAGTCCTTTAGTTTTGTCTTACATTCAGAGGCATAGTGACCCGAAGTCCCACAATTGTAGCATGTGGGATTCTTTGAGGGGTTTTTGTTCTGGTTTGCAGCCGGAGGAGCTTCAATAGCTTGTACTTTGTTCTGTTGAGGTTGCTGATTTCCACCGGTGTTGTTGTGGTTCTGGTTGCTTCCTTCTCCCAAAAGATTGGAGTTACAATGCATAAAGTAAACCCTAGATGCTAAGGGTGAATATATAGCATCTAGGTAGACAAAATTACACAACTAGTCATTGAAGTTTAAGACTTCATTCAAAAGAGGACTAAACTAAAACTAACAATAAACTAGGAAAGGAGAAAATACAGATAGGCCCTTCTACTTCTTCACAACCAAAAGAAGGGTCTAACAAAGAACTTTACGCTTTCGCTAAGATTTCATCTTCTTGTATTTGTCTTTTAGCTTTTGGTACTTTAGATTTTTAGAAGATGAAGTAGTAGAAGAAGGAGCAAACTAATTTTTCTTGTACTAGCAATCATTAGCAGAGTGTCCTTTGCCCTGACAGTTATAGCAGGTAGCAGTAGCCTTATCAGTAGAATCTGATTTTGGCTTGTCAGTTAAAGTAAGAGGTTTCCTTCTTTGGAAGTTGTCCTTTTTGGCAAACTTTTTCAAAGTACAAGTCAGAAAAGCAAGAGATTCATTAAAATCAAGATCTAATTCTGATATCTCAAAATCAGAAGATTCTAATTCAATAATAGTTACTGAAGAGGAAGGAGCAGAGACAGGAGGAACTGAATCAGAAACCAAGGGAAGAGAAGTGCTCTTGGAATCTATAGTATCTCTTATGAGGTTCTTTTTCAGTTTCTTCTGTTGCTCACGGTTTAGAAGAATAGCGTACAACTCACTTAGAGTGAGTGTCTTTATGTCCTTAGACATAGTTAAGCAGGAGGTATTAGTCTCCCAATATTCAGGAAGAGATTCCATGAACTTGGTGACCACCTCAGAGTTAGAGTAGACAGTACTGATAGTCTTCAGGTCGATCAGGAGACAGTTGAACCTCTAATGCGTCTGGGAGAGGGTTTCATCCTTCAGATGGATGAAGCTTTCGTATTGGCGAACCAAGAATATCTTTCTTGATTCCATGAGGACTGCAGTGCCCTCATACTGAACACATAGAGTGTTCCATATTTCTTTTGCAGTCCTGAGATGACATACAGAATGAAATACGTCATCAGGGAGTGACATTGCAATGAGAGACCTAGCCTTGGTGTCAATGCTGACTACGCGTCTGTCTTCATCATTCCACTCAGTCACTGGATTTTCTAATTCCCTTACGGGTATTTCAGGTTGGCCATTTGCAGCAGGGATAGCATGGACCGTTTGTGTAGGAACATAAGGTCCACGTTCCAGGAAGTATGGAATTTGAGGATCAGCACCGGATAGAAAGAGTTCCATCCTGGTTTTCCAAAGAGCAAAGTTGTCTTTGTTAAACCTTGGTGGTTTTCCAGTAGAGCCAGTATCAAAGTAGTTGTCTTTAGCTTGAAGAGCCATGGATTAAAGAGAAGGATCACAAGATTTTTCTAGATAGAAAAGAGAGCTTGAATCTGCTCTGATACCACTTGTTGGTCCCAAGAGGTGACCTTCAAGTAAGGAATAGTGTTTGGGATTATAGAAGGGGGGTTGAATATAATCACACAAATTTTCACTTTTAAATTCTATGTTTATAAACACTTTGAATTTACAGATTTTTCGCGGAAAAGAAAAGACTAAGTCTAATCTAAACAATCTAACTTATAACCTTTCACTATGCACTAAGTGAGAAGGTTAAGAAAAGATAAAAACTAGATGGATATAGAAGAAAGGATTAGGGTAGAAGTATTGATGAAGAAGAGGTATGGAGAACATTTTCTTCACGTCCATTTATACCCCATGCATTAAATGCATGCAGACCTAGTGTGTAACTCGTGTCACACTCCTAAGGGTCCTATTGTACTATTTACTATAAACAATTCCAATTGCATGTTGTGCAAAAGGGTGCGTATATAAACAGTTGCCTTAAGGTCTGATAAGTACGAAGTGAACAGTAAAGTAACTGTCATTTTGTACTTTTTGTGTCAATAAAGGCGTGTAATCCTTTTATGAATTCGGTAAAGACATTTTGCTAATCCTTCAGGATCAGGATACTGATCAGTGAGGAAGGCCATGATACTGATGATAATCAGGGGTCACTGTATCCTGATGGGCTTCAGGAAGTCATACAAATTTGAGCAGCCTGCTATCACTGAGTTCTGTCTTCAGATCACGAGCATGTTGTTCCCGTCATCAACTATTTTTTCGACGTCGCTGATGGTTCTTTGAGTATGATCTTAATGTCTTCAGGAGGTCTTCACTTGATGGTCAGGATCAGTAGTTTCCAGAACAGACTCTTTCAATTCCTGATCCTGATCCTGATCCTGAAATTTAAACTTACAAACTACAACATAAACAACAAGGAATAACATTGAACAAACTCAGTGATAATTTCTCAAGCTGTAATAGAAGCAAAGACCTATTCACTAAGTAAAGTTAAGAATCATTATCATTTCATCAAGTCTTAGAAGAGCTGGATCAACATAAACAGATATTAAAGCGACAGTAACATGTTAGATAATCGTGGTCTAATGTAACCACTCGACGGTCGATGCCGCGATAACGAATGAAACGAAGATTAAACACGTTGATTCGGTGAATATCCATGTTCAATCTCTTCTAAGGTTTGTAGATTCTACAAATACCAAACCCTAGGCTTCAAAATTCAAATTCAGTCAAGAACTCACAAAGCTTGGAAGGGAACATTGAAAGTTTTTGTTTTGAGAGGAGAGAAAATTGAAAGTTTTCTGATTCAAGACCATCTAAATTACAAGGCATATACTTAAAAAAAAAAAAGATAGCTAATACGAGTAATGGGCCTGGTAAAAGTTACGAGCCAAACACAATGGGCCCAAAATAGAAGCCCAAATAGACAAAAGAAAACACAAAAACGTCCGAAGAGTAGTTGAAACAGCGTTTTTGGAGGTTGAAAAGTTCGTTAGGCCCCTACGGACACCCGTGCGAAAGTCATGTCCTTTTGAAGCCGGACCTGGTTGTTCCCCGATCACGGGCCTGTAAAAAATTAAAGGCCCTCTCCTCCATGGCTCAGCCCGCATCAACGTTTTTGCATAGCTTTAGTCTTGGGTTACAAGTTACGTACGACGAATCAAGGATTCATGCGACGGTTGTATTGGTTATACATGGTCTTAGGAACCTTATTTGAATACAAGACATGTATTATGAAAGAAGTCTTTGTTGGGAACCGAAAGCCTAAACATGCGCAGCGGATAACAAAAACTGATTCCCAAACAAGGATCCAATCCTAAACCATTCAGATACTATTAAGGATGTTTAGAGGATTACCTTTTGAATAATGACTCTGAAACGCAAGTAGGGGATACACCGCTACTGACACCGGTTGAGATAGTTGCTAGACCACCACCGAGGATTACCAGAAAAACGACTCCGATCTCTCCTTGGATGTAGGCGCCGATTTGAGGTGTAGAGAGAGAGAGAAATTTTTCTGAGTTTTTGGATTTCAATGAATGAATTTGATAAACCCTTAACCCTTATTTATATGGATAAACCTGGCAGTGTTTGTTTCCATACATAATTCTATGGTAATTATCTCTACAATAATTTCCATAATTATCTATTAATTAATCTATCTGATTAATTAATTACGAATAATAATTTAACTAATTATTTATTTATTTCTCTCTTAAATAATTAATAATCAATTAATTATTTTTCTCACGTAATCCAAACGTTCTCATTTTGGTGTGCAGCGGTGTGACCTACTAGTGTCTTATAACATTGGACACGGTAACCCTGTTACTGTCTCGCACATAATCCTAACAGACTCCCACTTGTGCTAGACATGTAACTGTACTGTCACCATTAGCCTAAGGAGGTCCCTAGCCAGACACTTAGGTTAACCAGGTTATAAGATCTCTTACATCCAGAGATACAATTCACGCTTGAATTTGTACACAGGTTCATTCCTTTTGCACACGATATTTCTAAAGTGATTTAAGACATGGAGTGGAGGATTCATTTCTTAAAATCAAGTATTTCTTGACTCTGATTTCGATTGCCTGCAGTAACGGATATTACTAAATAACCCCTGTTATTCTATCCGAGCGTGGCCACGCGTTTTCTGCCAATCTTAATCGTCAAGGGGCCCGGAAATATCTCTCTTTTGAAAGAGGTGCAAATCCCTTCTTGACTACTTGCATTTGGATCCACGGCTTCCGCTGCATCTAGTCACGTCCCGTATGGCCACCCAGTTACGGTGCAGCGTTAGTACGTGCTAAGAGTACAGTGGTCCTCGTGTTCCCAAACCAAGTATCTCAGGTCTAAGGACAACCTATCAAGTCTGTGCTTATGACTGAGGCTCCATGAAGCAGACTTGGTTACTGGTCACTTCCAATACCCAAACTCTCTGATGAGTATCTATAAATACTTGGTCACATCACTTGTGCTTTTATTCTCTACTTTGAATAAATCATCAAGTATTTATAATAGCGTTAAACTCCCTATTGAAATTCCCATTTCAATAAGTGGCTACGGAAATTTAGATTTCATACAAAACTTTGTAAAATCATGGATACGTTAAATATGCAAAAAATAGTTAATTTAGAACAATCATGAAAATAAAACCTCCATTTATTTCCAACACACTGTGAAATAAAAACTTTACATGATTACACTGTTTCTAAATTAGACTATAGTCATAATTAATAAACTAAGAACTAGCTACTGGTTTCCAGGTACTACATCCCAATGGAATTCGCATGTGCCTCATGCTTTACCCTTGCTAGTGGCTTTGTCAGCGGATCTGCGACATTGTCTTCTGTTGGAATCTTGCATATTCTCACATCTCCTCTTCCAATGATCTCTCGGATGAGGTGATATTTCCTGAGCACGTGTCTTGACTTGTGATGCTCTCTAGGTTCCTTTGCTTGCGCCACGGCTCCTGAGTTATCACAGAATATATCTATCGGTCTCGAGATACTGGCAACCACTCTGAGATCGGATAGAAAATTCCTTAGCCAGACAGCTTCCTTTGCCGCATCAGATGCTGCAATGTACTCTGCTTCTGTAGTTGAGTCAGCAATCGTGTCCTGCTTCGAGCTCTTCCATGAGATCGCACCTCCGTTTAGGGTAAAGACGTACCCTGACTGTGACCTGAAGTCATCTCTGTCGGTCTGGAAACTAGCATCAGAGTATCCGGTGACACTAATTTCATCCTCAGCACCTCCAAAGACCAAGAACATTTCCTTCGTTCTTCTCAGATATTTAAGGATGTTCTTGACAGCTACCCAATGGGGTTCACCCGGATTCTGTTGATATCTGCTCGTGACACTTACTGAGTAAGCAACATCGGGCCTAGTACACAGCATGGCATACATAATCGATCCAATTGCAGAAGCATATGGGACCGATTTCATCTTGTTCTGATCTTGACTAGAAACAGGACACTGTGTCTTACTTAACACTATGCCATCTTGCATCGGGATAAATCCTTTTTTGGATTCATCCATCCTGAATTTCTTCAAGATTTTATCGATATACGTACTTTGGCTAAGCCCGATAAGCCGCCTAGATCTATTTCTGTAGATCTTTATACCGAGTATATAAGCGGCTTCTCCAAGGTCTTTCATCTGGAAACATTTGCTTAACCAACTCTTAACACTCTGTAAAGTTGGTACATCGTTTCCTATGAGTAGAATGTCGTCTACGTATAAGACCAAGAAGGTTACTATGCTCCCACTGAACTTAGTGTAGACACACGGCTCGAACTCACTTTTGGTAAAACCAAACTCTTTGATTCGTTCATCAAAGTGTAAGTTCTAGCTTCGAGATGCTTGCTTCAATCCATAAATGGATTTTAGCAGCTTACACACCTTATTAGGATTCTTAGGATCTTCAAACCCCTCTGGTTGTTCCATATAGACGTCTTCTGTTAACTTTCCATTCAGAAAGGCTGTCTTGACGTCCATTTGCCAAATCTCGTAATTAAAGTACGCTGAGATGGCCATAAGAATCCTAATTGACTTTAACATTGCCACTGGTGAAAAGGTTTCATCATAGTCAATGCCATGAGTTTGCGTGAATCCTTTTGCAACCAGTCTGGCTTTGAAGGTGTGTACGTTCCCATCCATGTCGGTTTTCTTCTTGAAAACCCATTTGCGTCCAACAGCCTTACAGTGTTGTGGCAAATCAGTCAACTCCCAAACTTGGTTGTCGTACATGGATTGCATCTCGGCCTTCATGGCTTCCTGCCATTGTTCAGACTCACTGCCTGACACAGCTTCTCCATAGGATGTTGGTTCATTTAAGTCTCCGCTATCTTGAGAGACTAGGAACCCAAGATACCTATCTGGTTCTTGTCTTACCCTGCTGGATCTGCGAAGGTCCTGTGTTTGCACTTCCTCAATCGGCTCTGATTGAGGTTCAACATTGTTATGTTGAATTTCTGGCTCAACAACTGGTGTAGTGCTTTCTTCGTCTACTACCTGTAGATCTACATCCTTTCTGGTGTTCTCTAAACTGAGAAACTTTTCTTCCAGAAATTTTCCATTTCGAGCAACAAACACTTTGTTCTCTTCAGGGTTGTAGAAATAATATCCCACGGTGGTCTTGGGATATCCAACGAAGAAACACTTGTCGGATTTGGGTTTGAGTTTTTCTGAGGTAGGTCGTTTGACGTAAACCTCACAACTCCAAATTTTCAGAAAAGATATGTTGGGTTTTTACCCTTCCATAACTCGTATGGGGTCTTTTCTACCGACTTTGTTGGCGCTCTGTTCAGTATGTGTGCTGTTGTTTCGAGCGCATGTCCCCAGAATGATATTGGCAGCGAAGAATGACACATCATTGTTCGTACCATGTCAAGCAAAGTACGATTTCTCCTTTCTGATACACCGTTCATCTAAGGTGTATACGGAGGTGTAAGTTGGGATACAATCCCACACTCCATCAGATGATTGTCAAACTCATCACTGAGATATTCGCCACCACGATCTGACCGTAAGAACTTGATCCTCTTGTCAAGTAGGTTCTGTACTTCATTCTGATATTCCTTGAATTTCTCAAAGGTTTCAAATTTATGTCTCATTAAGTAGACATAACCATACCTACTGAAGTCGTCAGTGAAGGTAATGAAGTACCGGTATCCTCCTCTTGCTACATGACTGAAAGGTCCACATACATCTGTGTGGATTATTTCAAGCAAGTCAGTAGCCCTTTCATTCTCACTGTTGAAAGGTTGCTTTGTCATTTTGCCGGATAAACAAGATTCGCAATTATCAAAAGGTTTATAGTCGAAATTGCCAAGAAAACCTCCTTTTAGGAGTAGTTCAACGCGTTTCTTGTTTATATGGCCCAAACGACAATGCCAGAGGTAAGTCTGATCCTTAATATCCTTGGATCGCTTACTTATATGATAGATTTCACTATTGTTGTCTTTAAGATTTACAGTGTATAGACCATCTACGGGTGTAGCTTTAAAATAGAAAATGTTATCTTTAAAGACTGAAATCATTTTATAAGAATATTTATAATAAAAGCCTTGGTCTACCAATAAATCAAAAGACAATACATTCTTAATCATATTTGGAATATAATAACAATTATCCAGTTCCAAAACTATACCCGAGGGTAAACTAAGACTATAAGATCCCACGGCTTCAGCAATCAACGGAGTGCCTTCGCCAACTCGTAGGTTCGAATGGTCCTTCCTCAGAGTCTTTCTTCTAGTGAATCCCTGTAAATGATTACAAATGTGGTTACCACTGCCTGTATCAATTACCCATGATTCATAAGAAGTGATTAAGCAATCTATCATAAAGATACCTGGAGCATCGGGTAAACCGATTTCTATCTGGTCGATATTCATCGAGTGCTCGCAAATATCCTCGCTGCCGCACTCTGGGCAACTCAGATCTCCCAGCTCATCAATTATATCAGTGTCCATGAGATTCGCAGGTTCGGGTACTGGCTCTAGACTGGCCAGGATATCTTCATGAACTTTATCCACGTCGTTCTTTGGTTCCTTCATGTAGGCACTAGCTGTGTCCTGAACTTCCTTTGTGAGGGAGAACCACATGAGGTACACTAACTCTTCCTGAGTCATCTTGTACCCCAGACGTGATAAACACTTAAAAAGCCTTCTCATTTCAATAAGATGGTTTTTAACTGACTGACCCTTTTGTAGCTTCAGGGAGAGAATCTCTTGCATGATCAAAAGCTTGCCCATGTGCTTGTAGAAACCTAACTGGTTTTCTACATTCCTTACGACCTCGTGACAGAATTTCACTCTTAAGTCTCCCGTGAACTCGGGTGACATAGATAAAACTAGAACGGACATTACATCCGATTCATCTGCCATGAATCTGAAATATTCAGCAAATTCCTCTTCTGGGGCATTGCTTTTGGGTCGTGACATGGGCTTATTGATCACATAAAGCTTACCCTGGGCACTCAAAACATTCTGTAAGTGCAACTTCCAAACTGGAAAGTTCTGGCCCGTAAGCTTCCACTTGCCCGTAATAAGGCGAAGTGATTCCTTAGGTGAATAAAACGGAATGCTAATTGGAGACATCTACAGAAAAATATAAATTCCAATTTAGTTTATAATTATATAATTCTAATAAATTATTACCCTTAAAATAAATTTATTAGACTAGAATCCATATTTCACATGTGTCGGGAAGCATGTGATCATGTCAAACCGACTCATGCGATCTACGGTAGGTAAAACTATACCAATCGTATTCCTATCTGAAAATACGACTTCTAGATCGTCGGGACATCGGATATTAATAGTCCGTGCATATTTAGTCCCTCTAGTGCATTTTGGCCTGGTACCACCCAGTGAATAAATAATTACCAAAATAGATTGCACCACCCGGGACCTGGACAAACTCTGGCCGGTACCACCCGGAGATAATTCGCAGAGTTTTATCACCTTCTAGTTTCGGTTTGAACACGGGCGCTCATAGTGTGTGCACTTACAACGCCCTATGTACCTTACACCGGAAGTGCCCCTAAAGTGGGTTGCACTTACTAATCTATGATTTTATCAAGGGTCGAAATAGCCAGATTTCTTTTTCCACAAATTTTGAAAAACTGGATCCAAACACTAACTGTATTTGTATCCCTTTTTGTCCTTTTAAAACATTCGGTTTATATTTAATTTTATTTAACAATTATACAATTAAATATAAAATCAACCACGCAGTTTTAAAAGACATGTCATAGCCAAAACCCTTAAATCTATTGTCGTTTTGTGAGCCAACACAAAACGACGGTCTTGACCCTAAGTGACAGCAACACACAAGGCATGAACTTCTCGGCGCTCCCACTGGCTCCAAGATCCATCTTTGACTCCGTGCTCCGTCTTCGGTTTCTTTTGTTATTTTATTTATTGAAATTACATTATAAAAGCGGGTTGTAAATGGCACGCAGGCCTCCCGTAACCAATGATTAAATAAATAAATAAACAAACAAATAAAATTACAACCACGGGTCTAGGGCTTAGCTATGACAACCACGATAAGCAGTTAAATAACACTGAAAAACGTAAAACCCAAACTGGTTTTGCAATTACCAAAAATTAATTTTAATGAGAAAACACAAAATTAATTTTATCCGGAGTTTCAGCCTATCTGGCTAAAACGAAACTTATCAACACGAAGCCTTATCCAATACCCTTTCTGATAGCCACAATCAATTGAGATCGTTACTATCGGTTATTGGGAAAAATTACCAGTTACCGGCGATGATGGTAACAATCAAAATCGTCACACCACCACCACCGGTTCCATTGATCGCCGCCGCCTGCAACGACAGCAGCCGCGAAGACCACCATCGCTGCCGATGACAACAGCCGGCGGCAAGGCTTTCGCCACCACCGCCTATCGTGACCACCACCGATTGGTGGCTTGGTCCGGTGATCAACAACAAACGCCATCACCACCGTTCGGTGGTGTGGCCTGCGCTTGCGGGAAACAACAAGCAGCCACCGCCACCGCCCGGCGAGGCCGTAAGGCAGCCGGCGGTTGGCTCGGTGGTTCGTGGTTCAACCGGTGACAACGGCCAAGGCCGCCGCCACCTCCACGCTACTGCCCGCCACCACTGGGCAACAACAGCGCCACCACCATCGTTGCACCACCGCTGCCCAATCGGGGTTTGCGGTGGTTGTTCGATCGACGCAAATCAATCGCCGCCGCCGCCCTGGCGTGGCCGTGAGGCAGCCGGCGGCTAGGCGGGCGATCCACGGTGTTCTCCGGCGGCGACAACAGCCATAAGCCGCTGCCACCACCACTTTGCTGCTGCCTTCGATCATCATCACCACCGACGCCACCGTGGGGCGCGGTGGTTGTCCGTACCGACGCCGTCGCTACCATTCGTGGTGGCCGGCGATCGGTTGGTGGTTTTTCGATCGGCAAACGGCCGTGATACCACCACCGATGATCGTGATTTCGTGATAACGATAAAAATCCAATTTTAAAACAAACAGATAAAATCGATTTTTAACAAAGCATAATCCAAAAACGATAAACAGTTTATCACAAGTAAACAATCCTGATCTAAACGTTTAGGAAGTGGCTCTGATACCACTGTTGGGAACCGAAAGCATAAACATGCGCAGCGGATAACAAAAACTGATTCCCAAACAAGGATCCAATCCTAAACCATTCAGATACTATTAAGGATGTTTAGAGGATTACCTTTTGAATAATGACTCTGAAACGCAAGTAGGAGATACACCGCTACTGACACCGGTTGAGATAGTTGCTAGACCACCACCGAGGATTACCCGAAACCGATCTCTCCTTTGATGTAGGCGCCGATTTTGAGGTGTAGAGAGAGAGAGAAATTTTTCTGAGTTTTTGGATTTCAATGAATGAATTTGATAAACCCTTAACCCTTATTTATATGGATAAACCTGGCAGTGTTTGTTTCCATACATAATTCTATGGTAATTATCTCTACAATAATTTCCATAATTATCTATTAATTAATCTATCTGATTAATTAATTACGAATAAATAATTTAACTAATTATTTATTTATTTCTCTCTTAAATAATTAATAATCAATTAATTATTTTTCTCACGTAATCCAAACGTTCTCATTTTGGTGTGCAGCGGTGTGACCTACTAGTGTCTTATAACATTGGACACGGTAACCCTGTTACTGTCTCGCACATAATCCTAACAGTCTTATCCTTTAAAGTCATCGTCAAGACGTATTGCTCATACGGCGTACAATGATCGATGGTTCTACACGATAAAACTCCAAGCATGCTTAGTTACTAAGACCTTATCTTAATACAAATAAATCTTGCATATACCGTCTTTGTGTTTTACAATCGACATGGTACGTTCATTGGAAAATTTGACCCAAAACCAACCAAAAAAGTTAGCACTAAGTTAGTTGGTACATTATAAAAATGGTTTAGTTTCCCAAAATGTATCCAAGTTGTCACCTTTTGCTATTGTATATACTGTACTTCAAAAGTTACCATCTAATACATCATACTAGTAAAAACCTACCATTTGATGTATCTGACCTGGTATCATAGGTTACCAGCCGGTCACCCCCCCCCCCCCCCCCGCGACTTTTCCGGCCAACCGGTCATCTTCTCCGGCGACTGCACCACTCCGGCGACTTCCGACGACCCATTTTCTCTGGCGACCTCAACCGTTTTCTCCGGCCATAAATATGTGTGTGTCTCCAGTGTCCCCCATCTCCGCCACCCACCATCGCCAACCTCTCTCTCTCCACCACCCACCACCGCCAACCTCTCCCTCTCCGCCACCCACCATCGCCAACCATCATCTTCTCCGACGACTTTCCGGCAGATCTGAGCTGGTGATTTTGTATGGAATGAAGCTCATATCTGCCGGAAAGTCGCCAGAGAAGATGATGGTTGGCAATGGTGGGTGGCGGAGAGGGAGATGTTGGCGGTGGTGGGTGGTGGAGAGAGAGGTTGGCGGTGGTGGGTGGTGGAGATGTGGGACTCCGGAGAACACACACATGTATATGGCCAGAAAAAATGGTTGAGCTTGCAGGAGAAAATGGGTCGCCGGAAAGTTGCCGGAGTGCTGCAGTCGCCGAAATGTCGCCGGAGAAGATGACCGGAAGGCCGGAATGACCTGCTACCTTTTCAACAAGTTTTCCAATACACTAAACGGTAGGTTTTTAAAACTTTGATGTATTAAATGGTAGCTTTTGAAGTACAGTATATACAATAGCAAAAGGTGACAACTTGGATACATTTTGGTGAACTAAACCCTATTAGAATTTACAAGATATAAGGTTTTCAGTATCAAATATATTCACCTATGAACCAAAAACCCGAATGTACCATATAGTACTAAAGTGTTAATTTACACAGTGCCGTCCCTGAAGGAGGACGGGCCGGGCATACACCCAAGGCGAAAAATAATAGGGCCCTGAAATTTTCAACTATATTGTAATTATAAAAGAAATGGTAAAAAATACATAAATTTTATGAATACTAATAGGACTTAAATTATTTTATATCATATTATAAGGCCCAAACATGTATTATCATTAGAAATTAAAATATGTAAAATGCTAATTAGCCTTTCATCTTATAGTAGTTCTTATAGTTTTTTTAAGTTTTTTTTGTTTAGTATCAAAATCTAAAATTACTTTCCTAGAAAACCATGATATATTATTCCTTATATCAATTCACAAATAAGTGAATAGAACATATACTTTGGTCCTATAGTTTGATATTTAGAACGTTTTTAGTCATTGATCTTTAAAAGTTGTTTTTTTCATTCTTTTGGGGGTTTTTTTTCCCATTTTTATCCCTTAATCCGACTTTGTTAAATTAAGTGGTTAACTCATCAAAAAAAATGTTTAATTAAATTATATATTTGGTCCTTATAGTATATCATCTTTATATTTTTTTATTTTTTACTTTTAAATTACATAATTCATATTTTATTACTTTTATTTTATTTATTAATTTATTTATTTACAATATTTTATTTTATTGGTTAAATTTATTTGAATATGCATGTAATTTTATACGTTAAAGTTAATCCCACATGCATTTTTTAAATCCAAACATAAAAACAAATCAATAACCTAAGGAGTTTTATTTTATAACATCAGGAATCATTTTGATTTACGAAAAACATTACATTAATTTAATTAATTTAATATGAGAACTTCAAACCAAACTATACTTCACAAATATTTTAACATTTGAAATATGTTTTATTTTAATAAGACATTATCTTTTGGATTATAATATATTTCACAAATATTTTAACATTTGAAAGGAACATGTGTTAGGTGGTTTTAACGTCTTACGTCTCTTTTCAAAGATTTATAATAGATCTGGTCCCTATGGTTGTTCTTTCATAACGAATTAGGTCTTTATCACTATTTTTTGTTAAATACGTTAGTTAAGGTTAAAGGCATTTTGGTCTTTTAGATTTTCATAGCATTAATTTACATTAGAAATGTAAAACATATATATCTTTATATAAAGATTAGAAATGTAAAACATATATATCTTTATATAAAGAGAATTTGTCAAAAAATTTCCAGCTTCTCAATTTTCAAACTTTTCAAGAATATTATTTATCAAGCATCTTGTATAGTTATCAAAAATCCCTTTATCGTCCATTCGAAATCCCAATCCTTTTTAATTACACTCTTTAATCCTTGTATTTGGATAATTAAATTACTTTTAATCCCTTACTTTTTCATTTTTCATTTTATATCTTTATCATATTAAAATAAATAATGTATATCAACTAAAATATATTAAAATTTTCGTCTTACTTTTCAACAAATTAAACTGATTAAATATGAAAAAAAAAAACTCTAAATATATAGATTGTGCTGTTATGACCTATAATGAAAAAGCTCAGCAAAAATCTTAAAAATTTGACAAAAATTTAACAAGAGATATAGAGAAAGAGAGTGTCTCATATACGAGAACCCTAACTATTTATGAGAACGCAAGAAACATCGGCAATGTACAAAATCACATATGGGGTGACAATTCTTGATATGACACGAAATACAATACGAACCGGACATGAAGATAAATGGGTTTGGGTTGAGTTTTCTGACCCACCCACCGGTCATCCCATTTATTTCACGGGTTGTGTTCTGGTTGGTATATGGTTTACGAGTCAACCCGTCAGCTCGTTTAGGTTAGTAATGCATGAAATATCATGTTTTTTTTGGAAGAGGTATCCCAAACCACATTGGGCCCAGACTAATCCTCTGCAATTTTTGGGCCGAAACCCGACTGCTAAAGCATGCAGCCAAGGGTCGAAGCCCCCGTACCTCCAGAATGCATCCCCCAGGGCTCGAACTTGGGTTCACCACTATGTAGTGCCTAAGTCTTACCACTAGGCTAACACTCCTTTGGTATTTGAAAATCTTACGACGTCGTACTTTGAATAATCCATCAAATTATAACATTTTATACCTTCATTTCTCATACGACCTATCAACCCATCGTGGGTCGTGCTCAGCACTATCCTTAAAAAGTTAGTAGTATATGTATGTATGTATGTATGTATTAGAACTCTGGTTCGACACCTTGGTATTGGAATAACCGTGTTTTCATTTAGCTTTTTTTGGCTTAAGAACAATTGCAAAACATAAGGGATCGAGGATGACGAAATGAATGTTGTAGCCAAGGCATCATCTTGTTGAAGAAGATATGCGGGGAAAGTGGCATGTTATAACAATGGAGTACATTATACATGGAAGCATCTAGGTAACAGCCTCAAAATGTTTTTCGGGTAACATAAATTACAAAAAAAAGGTAAAAAGATAAGAATGTCTTCACACTGACAACTTTTTTGACAAAAGTTACTGATAGAGACCCAAGTCGCTATAAAATGCAACCACAAAGACTCGGATCAATTAAATTTTCAATAAGAAAACCTAATGTATTAAAACCACTTAACCATAGGGACAAAACATGTAACTTACTCTTAGATCTTTTATTTATTAAGAAAAGAC
>CM058042.1:63751383-63784421 GCA_030169165.1 Centaurea solstitialis
AAAAACAAGTTTAGTTTAATTATACGGAGTGTACAAAAGTTTATAGGATCAAGCAAAGAAACGTTGAATCTAAAAATATTACAATACGTTTATAAGATACTTTCGAGTGTCGTAACAATTTATTTAGGACAATTTTAAAATAAATTATTGTATTAGATAATATCATAGAACGTTATGAAAAACATCCTAAAACCCCATCTATTTAGAGGGACTTGTGTTTATTGTACGTTTTTCAATTAATTTTCTATAAAATGGTTACTTATGTCGTTTTATTTGAAAAGTTACCTAAAAATTTGGTTACGACTCATAAAAACGTCATATAAACCATTTGTAACGCTTTTAGATATGCCGTTTTTTTGTTTGATCTTACAAAACACTCTGTTGGGACGCATATTTATTTAGGCGTCCTATAAAGTATAAATTGTAGTAACCCTCACTTCAAACGCACCCCTTAGCCCCTACCCTCGCCGCCCGCTCGAGGTCACACTGCGGAAATAAGTTTGGCATGGCGTAAATAATTCAGGCCTATCATATTTGATTTGTGTTGTATCGATTGATGGATGAGTATTAATTTCGTGTTGTATCTCTTTTGCAAATCCAAACTTTTCTTAAAATCAGATAGAATTTGATTTCAAGTCCAACCAAGTCCAATAAACTAACCTATCCACAAATTTACAATTGCATCCATTCTTTTAAGCCATCAAAATTTTCTAATATATTATGGAGACCAGAACCAATATCGATATTGATTTCGCCTCTATATATACCCTTTCTAATTTCTCTAGCTAGTACCCCCATTTGGGAAACTTGATTTGTTTTCTTTTCGGCCATTTAAGACTTAATTTTGTTTTCTCTTCGGCCATTTAAGGATATATCCTACCACCACCATCCATGGCAAACAACAACATCCACTCAGTCTTGAAGATTTCGACAATATAACCGACTATTGCGAATATGTGAGGCTGAGATATGCTGCCGACGTTGGAAACCCAATCACTGAGCAAGGGATAGTGTTACAGCTACTCTCCGGTCTGAGTAGCGAATACACCACCATCGCGAATGAGATTCGTCAAACCAACCCTTGTCCAAGTTTTGATGAGTGTTAGAAATATTTGTTAGTTGTGTCAATTTTGTAATTTCCTAAACTTAGTTGTCATTTATGTAATTTGCAATTAAAGGCCCAATTGTTTAGGCCCATCTACTTTTCAAAAGCCTAGTCCATTATAGTTAGTATAAATAGTGGATGTAATCTTCATTTGTACTCTCTCTTCTCTTTTTACACACATTGAATGAAATCTATCTTGTACCTAGCATTGCATCATGAAGATCTAAGTGTGATTGATTGATTGATTTGGTACCCACAATTGGTATCAGAGCCTGCCACTTGCTCTTGATCCGTTGTGTTTTGGTTCTGGTGAAATCGTTTCTTCAGGTCCAGACTCAAGCTTCGGGTACCGGGTCTTCTCTTCAGACTTGGATTTTTGGGCGTCAAGTGATTTCTTCAGACTAGAGTTTCCTGAATTTCTCTAAGTTTTCCTTCAATACCCAACACCCAATACCCATCACTACTCTTAACCTTCAGATCTGAACCTAACCTCCAGATCTGGACCCAACCTTCAGAACTGAATCATTTTCAAGAATTTTACAAGTGTTGAGATTTTTCACCAACCAAATCACTAGATCATTCTTAAGTGGTTTAAGATCCACAATCAATCTTTAATCATGAACACAAGAGAAGCCTTAGCAATTGGGTCCGATACCCGACCACAGGTTCTCCATGTACATGAAGAGGAATCTGATGAAGAGATGAATGCCATAAAGAAGGCCTTGGCATTGATCACCAGGTTCATGTCCAAGAGGAATGCAAGAAAACCCATGTCTTCTAACAACAACCATCTAAGGAGAGTTGAACAGGGTGGTAGAGCTGACTACCAGAAACCTGAGGAGAAAGCCAAGTCTGAAGACAAGGAAAAGAAAGTAAAGAAAGATAATGCTTGGCTCAGAATCTCAAGTGATGATGAGGAGGGAGGTCCCGTATGCATGCTTATTCAAGATGAGGCATGGGACCTGACAAGTGATGAAGGAAGAGAAGATCAACTATGTCTGATGGCTAACCATGATGAGGAGGAACTGTACTCAGAAGATGGAGGACGTGATTACAACGACCTTGACTCAAATCATTCAGAGTCACCTTCTGAGGTACTCCCTGACCCATACACTGAACTTGAAAATCAAGTAAAAGGTCTTGCACAAAAGGTTTCTGAGTATGAAAATAAGATTAAACAAGCTAATAAACAAACCACAATTACTGAATCCAAATTAGCTAGTGAACATGCCTTAGTTGTGAAATTCAACATAGAGTTAGCCTATTCAAAAGACAAAGTTAACATGCTCACCCTTGCAAACAAAACTCTTGAAGATAAAGTCACAAACTTAAATGCTAATGTCACTGATTTACAAAAGAGACTACATGAGGCTGAAAGAGTGAGTAGTGAGAATGTGAAAAAGTATGAATTTATTTTTGCTCAAAGAATAAACTTGTTTGAGAAAATCAAAGATATGGAGGACAAATTTTTAAAGAGAGGCCAGACTGATCAAACCATTCACATGAATCAACCCAAAAAGTTCAATTATTACAATCCAAAGGAAGACATTGGATATAAAAGTCCATGCTACCTTAAGCGTGCCATATCCAAGACCCCTACCTTGTATGATCTTAGGTACATGAGTCTTGGATACAAAATTATTTTCATGAAAGAGTCTGATGATCCTGAACAGTTGAAGGAAATTGAGAAGAAGGAAAAAGCTAGAAAAAACAAACAATCATTTCCCTTCAACTATTCATCTCTCAATGCCAGTTATGCAACGCGTGAGATTTCCTTGTCTAAGGACTACACGCCTAGCTATACTGAGGCTGAGATGAATCAGGAAGTTCCAATCCTTGAAAAAGTTTACAAAGATAACCAAACCTTTTATGAAAAAAGGATTGCTAAACTGGAGGCTGAGCTAGAGGATGAGAGGCGCATGAGCCTTAGGGAAAAGGACCTATTCTTGAGTAAAATCAATGAATTGGAGAAAGCCCTCAAATCCAAAAGCACACCAACAGCAAGTCAATCCACCTTTGGAACTCGTGATAACTCACGTCATCATCACCATAGATGGAATGTGAATGCGTTAGATTTTAGACCTTCAAGTACCTCTTCTACAAACTCTAAATCCATGGTACTAAGGTCTCCAATCTGCACCACCATTTCATACATGGAAGACTTAACTTACATGGCACCTAAATCAACGGTACAAATTTCTGAAATTGTATCGGATGATAGTACCAATAGGGTTGGTGAGAATGGTAGATCATCATGCCAGTCTAAACCAGGAAACAAAGCTCCTCCTAGAATATCCCGGAAAGACAAAGGGAAGGACAAATTGGTCACCCCTGAGTCTGAAGTTGCGAGTTCATCTCGTACCAAAGTGAATGTTCCTAAGAAAAACAGACGTTTTCGAAAACAAAAGAATGCTACCAAACCAAAGGAACACTCACACAACTTCACTCCGAAGAAAAATGCCTCACATACTCATTCTCCAAATGTCAAAGGTACTAACCGTGGTTTCCGAAATGTGACAGATCAAAATATGAGAAATGGTAGGCGTAAGAACAAGGAGAGTGGATCAAAAGAAGGCAGTCGTCCGAAGCCATTTGCACATAAGCCTAGTTTTATGCAAAACAATTTTTCCAATTTTGTATATCATAGAACTAATAGGCATGTATCACGAACTCCATTTCAATGTTATGAATGTGAACATATTGTTTATGGATGTCTAGCAATTTTCGTTGTCAAAATCAATTTAGATTTGGGTACTGTGCAAATGCTTTCGTGAATGATTACTTTGTTCCTAACTATCATGGATTCTACAATCGTGGGTATCATCATACTCATAACAAGAAACCTAATCCGAAACCCAAACAAAAATCTCCACCTAAGGGCAAACAGGAACATGTATCCAAACCTGCTAATCCTAATCAGAAAGGACCCATTCCCAAATGGGTACCTAAAAATGTTTCTCCGTGATTTTGCAGGACGGTCATGTGTGGTACATGGATTCAGGGTGTTCCAAGCACATGACCGGAAGGAAGGAACTTCTCGCTAACTTCAAACAAAAATATGGCGGGAACGTTCGGTTTGGGAATAAGCTTTCAGCACCAATAATGGGATATGGTGATATCCTTCATCATAAAATCACCATCAATAAAGTAGCCTATGTGGAAGGCTTGAGTCACAACCTGCTCAGCATTGGAAAGTTCTGTGACAAGAAACTTGAGGTTAACTTTCGGGAAACAAGATGCTGTGTCAGGACATATGATGGACAGGAACTCATTGAGGGTACTCGCAGGTCGAATCTCTACACCGTCAATTTCCGGAAACTACGACCATTCACAGAAGTATGTCTTCTCTCAAAAGCAATCTTCAATCAGAACGTGTTATGGCACCGGAGACTATCCCACCTGAATTATGCTACAATTAATCAACTAGCTAAGACAGGATTGGTGACTGGTCTCCCCTCCTTGAGGTTCACCAAAGAACAATTGTGCTCAGCATGTGAGATGGGGAAGATCAAGAAATCTTCGCACAAGCTGAAAGTGGAACACAACACCTCCAAACCACTTTAGCTCCTCCATATGGACTTGTGCGGACCAATGCGTGTACAAAGCATCAACGGGAGGAAGTATGTACTGGTAATTGTGGATGACTTCTCAAGGTATACATGGGTGAACTTTCTCAGAAGTAAGGATGGTGCTTCAGACATCATCATTTCTTTCATCAGAAATGTGCAGCTCAAACTACAACTTCCTGTTCAAGTGATTCGCACCGACAACGGCACTGAATTCAAGAATCGCAAGCTTGACTCGTTTCTTGATTCTGTCGGTATCACTCACACCTTTTCGGCTGCCAGAACACCTCAACAAAATGGTGTTGTTGAGAGAAAGAACCGTACTCTAGTGGTGTTGGGTTTTATCGGGTCGGATAAACAGATAAACAATTACGCAGCGGATAAAAACCTAACCCGAACAATGATCCATCCGTAGTTTATTAAACACAATTATATCAAGGGGGTTTTCTCGCGTTTACCTTTAGACGATACAAACGATCCTCCGGATGCTAGTGAGGGATACACCGCTACTGCACCACCGTGAGACTGGCTGCTAGACCGCTTAGGATTTGATCGGAAAAACCTCCCGTGTGTGTGTGTGTGTGTCAACGCCGACAAGAGAGAGAGAAAGCGAGAGAGAGAGATTTGTGATTCTTGGTGAATAAGTCAGAATGAAATCAGATGATTATTGCCATTACCCTAACCCTATATTTATATAGGTATACATGGTAATGATACAGAATCACAAACCAAATAATTTCCTTAATTAACTATTCTTGTTAATCAAGAAATATGTCTCTCAATAATTTCCTTAATTAACTATTCTTGTTAATCAAGAAATATCTCTCTCAATAATTACCTTAATTAATTATACTTATCAATTAAGTAATTACTGATAAATAATAAATAAACAATTTATTATTTATTCCACACAATAAATCCAATAGGTCTCGGGTTGGGTGTGTAGCAGTGTGACCCACTAGTGTCTTATAACATTGGACATAGTGATCCTAATTACTGTCTTGCACATAATCCTTTCAGACTCCCACTTGTGCCAGACAAGTAACTTAACTGTCACTATTAGCCTAAGGAGGTCCCTAGCCAGACACTTAGGTTGACCAGGTTATAAGATCTCTTATAGCCAGAGATACGATTCATATTTGAATTGTACACAGGTTCATTCCTTTTACACACGATATTTTAAAGTGAGTTTTGACATGGAGCTGAGATAGTTCAATCATAAACTCAAGTATTTCCTGACTCTGATCTCGATTGCCTGCAGTAACGGATCTTCCAAATAACCCACTGTTATTCTATCCGAGCGTGGCCACGCATTTCTGCCAATCTTAACCGTCAGGGGCCCAGAAATATCTCTCCCATGTGGGAGGTGTAAATCCCATCTTGACTATCTGCATCTACAACCACGGCTTCCGCTGCATCTAGTCATACCCCTTATGACCACCCAGTTACGGTGCGGCGTTAGAGCATGCTAAGAGTACAGTAGTCCTCATGATCATAGACCAGATATCTCAGGTCAAAGGACAACCTATCATCAAGTCAATGCTTATGACAAAGGCTCCATGAAGCAGACTTGAAACTGGTCACTTCCAATACTCAAACACTCTGATGAGTATCTATGAATGTTTGGCCACATCACTTGTGCTTTTACTCATTACGTTGAATAAACCACCAAACACTCATAATAGCGTTACAATCCTGCTAAGGTTCCCACCTTAACAAGTAGCTACGGAACTTTAGATTTTTCGAACTCGTGAAAAATCATGGATAACATTAAATATGCGAAAAGTAATTTTTCTTGAAACATCTTAAAATAGTATCTCTTTATTTCCAACACACAGTGAAATAAACTTTCATAATGTTTCAAAAATTACATTGATGATCGATAACATAAACTAACTACTAGTATCCAGGTACTGCATTCCTATGGAACTAGTATGGCCCTCATGCTTTGCTCTAGCTAAAGGCTTTGTTAGCGGATCTGCAACATTCTCATCCGTCGGAATCTTGCATATTCTCACATCTCCTCTTCCAATAATCTCTCGGATGAGGTGATATTTCCTGAGTACATGTCTCGACTTGTGATGTTCTCTGGGCTCCTTCGCTTGCGCTACTGCCCCAGAGTTATCACAGTAAATATCAATGGGTCTAGAGATACTGGCTACAACTCTTAGATCCGTGATAAAACTCCTGAGCCAGACAGCTTCCTTTGCCGCATCTGATGCTGCAATGTACTCTGCCTCTGTAGTGGAATCCGCTATGGTATCTTGCTTCGAGCTCTTCCACGAGATCGCGCCTCCATTTAGGGTAAACACATATCCTGACTGTGATCTAAAATCATCTTTGTCGGTCTGAAAACTAGCGTCAGTGTAGCCTGTGACGCTAATCTCATCTTCAGATCCTCCAAAGACCAAGAACATTTCTTTTGTGCGTCTCATGTACTTGAGAATGTTCTTGACAGCCACCCAATGGGCTTCACCTGGGTTCTGCTGGTATCTGCTCGTAACACTTATCGAGTAAGCAACATCGGGCCTTGTACATAACATGGCATACATAATTGATCCTATCGCTGAAGCATATGGGATCAATTTCATCTTGTCCTGATCTTCACTAGAAACAGGACACTGTGCTTTGCTTAGCACTATGCCATGCTGCATTGGGATAAATCCTTTCTTGGATTCCTCCATCCTGAATCTTTTCAGGATTTTGTCAATGTATGTACTCTGACTAAGCCCGATAAGCCGTCTAGATCTATTCCTGTAGATCTTTATACCAAGTATATAGGCGGCTTCTCCAAGGTCTTTCATTTGGAAACACTTGCTTAACCAAATCTTTACACTCTGTAAAGTTGGTACGTCATTTCCAATGAGTAGAATATCATCTACATATAAGACCAAGAAGGTTACTATGCTCCCACTGAACTTTGTGTAAACACATGGTTCAAACTCACTCTTGGCAAAACCAAATTCTTTGATTCGCTCATCAAAGTGTAAGTTCCAACTTCTAGATGCCTGTTTTAATCCATATATGGATTTCAACAACTTGCACACTTTATTAGGATTCTTTGGATCTATGAAACCTTCCGGCTGTTCCATATAGACGTCTTCTGTTAACTTCCCGTTCAGGAAGGCCGTCTTAACATCCATCTGCCAAATCTCGTAATTGAAGTACGCTGAAATGGCCATCAAGATCCT
Organism: Centaurea solstitialis; assembly: GCA_030169165.1. Taxonomy (NCBI): domain Eukaryota; kingdom Viridiplantae; phylum Streptophyta; class Magnoliopsida; order Asterales; family Asteraceae; genus Centaurea; species Centaurea solstitialis. The sequence goes on from CM058042.1 coordinate 63,759,246, forward strand.
AATAGACTTTAACATTGCTACTGGTGAAAAAGTTTCATCATAGTCAATACCATGAGTTTGCGTGAAACCTTTTGCTACCAGTCTAGCTTTAAAGGTGTGTACGTTACCGTCCATGTCAGTTTTCTTCTTGAAAACCCATTTACGTCCAACAGCCCTACAGTGTTGGGGTAAATCTGTCAACTCCCATACTTGGTTGTCGTACATGGACTGCATCTCAGCCTTCATGGCCTCCTGCCATTGTTCAGACTCACTGCCTGATACAGCTTCTCCATAGGAGGTCGGTTCATTCAAGTCTCCATCATCCTGAGAGACTAAGAACCCAAGATACCTATCTGGCTCTTGCCTTATCCTAGTGGATCTGCGAAGGTCCTGTGTTTGCACTTCCTCAACCGTTTCCGGTTGAGTCTCAACATATTCTTGTTGAGCAACTGGCTCAACTATCGGTGAAGTGTCATCTTCCTCTACCTCCTGTAGATCTACATCATTCCTGGTATCCTCTTGGTTGAGGAACTTATCCTCCAGAAAAACACCTCCCCGAGCTACAAAGACTTTGTTCTCGGTAGGATTGTAGAAGTAGTATCCCACAGTAGTCTTGGGATATCCTACGAAGAAGCACTTATCTGATTTGGGTTTGAGTTTTTCAGAAGTTGGTCTCTTGACATATACTTCACAACCCCAAATCTTTAGAAAAGACAATTTTGGTTTCTTGCCTGTCCAAATTTCATATGGTGTCTTTTCTACCGATTTAGTTGGCACTTTGTTCAGTATGTGGGCCGCTGTTTCGAGCGCATGTCCCCAAAATGACACTGGTAGCGAGGAACGACACATCATTGATCTTACCATATCAAGCAAGGTACGGTTTCTCCTTTCTGACACACCATTCATCTGGGGTGTGTACGGAGGTGTGAGTTGTGAAAGAATCCCACATTCTATCAAATGATTGTTAAATTCCTGACTCAGATATTCCCCACCTCGATCTGACCTTAGGAACTTGATTTTCTTGTCAAGTTGATTCTGTACTTCACTCTGAAATTCCTTAAATCTTTCAAAGGCTTCAGATTTATGTCTCATCAAGTAGACATAACCATATCTACTGAAATCGTCAGTAAAAGTGATGAAGTACCGGTATCCTCCTCTAGCTTCATGACTGAAGGGACCACACACATCTGTGTGTATAATTCCCAACAAATCATTTGCCCTTTCATTATCTTTGTTGAAGGGTTGCTTTGTCATCTTGCCGGATAAACAAGATTCGCAATTGTCAAACGGTTTAAAATCGAAAGACCCAAGGAGTCCTCCTTTCTGGAGTTTCTCTATGCGTTTCTTGTTTATGTGACCTAGACGACAATGCCAGAGGTAAGTCTGATCCTCAATATTCTTGGATCGTTTACTTATATGATAGACTTCTCTATTTTCTTGTAGATTTAACACATATAGACCATTAGAGGGAGTTGCTTTGAAATAAAAGATATCATTTTTAAAGCAAGAGATAAGTTTATAATCATATTTATAGAAAAACCCTTGGTCTACAAGTAAATCGAAAGAAATAACATTTTTGATCATTCTACGAACATAGTAACAATTTTCAAGTTCCAAAACTAGACCCGAGGGTAAACTAAGACTGTAAGACCCTATAGACTCAGCTACAAGCATCTGGCCTTCGCCGACTCTTAGGTTCGAACGGTCCTTCCCCAGCATCTCCCTTCTTTTGAATCCCTGTAAATGATTACAAATGTGATTACCACTACCTGTATCAAGTACCCATGATTCATAAGAAGTGATCAAACAGTCTATCATAAAGATACCTGGTGCATCGGGTAAACCGATGTCCAGCTGGTCGATGTCCATCGAGTGAGCACAAATATCCTTGCTACCGCATTCTGGGCAACTCAGATCTCCCAGCTCGTCAATCCAATCCGTGTCCATGAGGTCAGCAGGTGCTGCAGTTTTTGGCTCCAAACTGGCCAAAATATCCTCATGAAGCTTTGCCACGTCTCTCTTTGGTTCTCCAATGTATGCACTAACTGTGTTACGTATCTCATCAGTGAGGGAGAACCACATGAGATGCACAAGTTCCTCCTGGACAACTTTGTATCCCATGCGTGACAAACTTTTAAAGAGCTTCCTCATCTCTAGGAGATGCTCTTTAACAGATTGACCCTTTTCCAGTTTCAGAGAATAGATCTCTTTCATGATCAGATACTTCCCACTCTTCTTATAGAAACCCACCTGGTTCTCTATATTCTTCACGACCTCATGGCAATATCTAACCCTCAAATCAGCAGTAAACTCGGGTGAGGTAGAAAAGGACAGAATCGACATCACATCAGATTCGTCAGCCATGAATTTGAAGTATTCAGCAAAGTCCTTTTCAGGAGCATTGCAACCGGGTCGTGAAACGGGTTTCTCTATCACGTACCGCTTACCCTGTGCATCCAAGACATTGTCAAGGTGCATTTTCCAGACTGGAAAATTTTGGCCTGTAAGCTTCCATTTCCCCATTATCAGGCGGAGAGATTCCTCAGGTGAATAAAAGATAATAGCAGACATCTACAGTCAAATATAAAATTCCGATTTAGTTATCTGATTGTACTTCTAATAAATTATTACCTTAGAACAATAATTGTATTAGACTAGAATCCATATTTCACATGAATTGACAGGCGGTTTGCTCACGCAAGCCAATCCATGCTATTTCTGGTAGGTAACGACTTATACCAATCGCATCTTTAAACGAAGATACGACTTCTAGATCGTCGGGACATCGGATACTGGGATCCGTGCATATTTAGTCCCTCTAGTGTGTTTTGGCCCGGTACCACCCGGTGAGTTGTAACAACTACCAAAATAGATCGCACCATTTTGAACTGGATGTACTCTGGTCGGTACCCCCCGATATCGCAGAGTCTTTTCACCCCCTTCAGCTTGGGGTTTGAACGTGGGGCTAAAGGTTCGACTCCTTCGAGCCCAACGTACCTTACGCCAAAGGTGTCCACAAATGGATCACACTAACTGATCTAAGATTTTCCTAAGGATTTAGCCAGTTTTCAGTTTTGAAAAACACTGGTTCGAAAAACAAACTGTAATCGAACCTTTTTCATCTGATTTCATAAAATTTTGTTTTTATCTAAGACTAAGTAATTATAATCAACCACGCAGATAAAAACAAGACAGTGTCATAGCTTTTGCCCAGATCTATTGTCAGTCTCGTGAGCCAACACGAGAACTGACGGTCCAAAATCCTATGTGACTAAACAACCACATGGCATGAAATCTTGGTGCTCCCACTGGCTCCAACATCTCCGGTCGTGCGAAGCTCCGTCTTCGAGTTTTACTCCTTTGGAACTATTCTAATTTAACTAAATACAAAATTGGGTTGCAAATGGCACGCAGGCCTCCCAACTAGACTATTTAAATAAAGTACAAAAGGGTTGTAAATGGCTCGCAGGCCTCCCTTACCAAAAATAGAATAATAAAACGATAATAGAGCATTAAACACAACCATAGGTCTTTGGGCTTGGCTATGACAACAAAACTAGTTTAATAAAATTAAACTAACTAAACTGATTTCGATAAAACTGGTTTTCCGTAATAATCTAAACTGGATTAGAATAAGATTTTAATAAAAATCATAAAATTAAATTGATAATAATTAAACGATTAAAACCTTTATCCAATTCTAAAATTATTACGATCTGATAACTATCCTAACTGATAATTACCAAAACACGTTTATCCGTCGGTTTGATAATGGTAAAAATAAACATTATCAATTATCGGTTTTGGTTATCTCGGATGATGGTAGCGACGTGGATACCGCCACCACCCCCTCGCCGGCGATTAAAACCAAAACAACCACCACCGCGGCTTCGGCCGCGGTTGTGATCGTGAACCACCTATCGCCGCCTTGATCGAACACCGCCATCGACAACCGCCACCACCACAGCAGCAGCAGCGATCGGCCGCCACCACCGTGGCGTGGCCGATCGGCGTTCAATCGAAAAACCGGCGCACGACGGCAACGCCGAAGCGCAACTGCCGCCGCCTTCCTGCTGGACCGAAACAAACCGCCACCGCCCCCCACCACCGGCGACGATGAACGGCGCCAAGGAACCGCCACCGCCACCAGCGGCTACGGCCGACAGCAGCGGCGCAAAGAACACCACCGCCGTCGCCGTTTCGGCGTTCAAAGCAATAGACCGCCGCCGCCACCGTGGCTGCCTTAGCCGATCGGTGGCGCGGCTGCTGTTATGGGACGACCACCACCACCATCGTCGGTGTGGCTTTGGTGGTGTGGTGGTTTGCGGTTTTTGCAAGAAACGGCCACCACCACCGTCGCCAATCTAGGCTTCGGTGGTGTGGTGGTTCACGGTGGCTCAAACCGAACACCACCACCGTTGCCGTTCACGGCTTCGGTGGCTACGACTCGTCCGGCGATCGGCCCGGTGGTCCGGCCGGTTATCACCGCCGTTCCGCCGCCGATTGCCACGAGTTACCGGATAAACGATAAAATCAAAATTTAACAAAAACGCGAAATTTTCAGATTTTATAAAACCTAAAACCAATTTTATCAAAACCTAAATAATCAAAACAGGTTTGATAAACATACGGAAGTGGCTCTGATACCACTGTTGGGTTTTATCGGGTCGGATAAACAGATAAACAATTACGCAGCGGATAAAAACCTAACCCGAACAATGATCCATCCGTAGTTTTTTAAACACAATTATATCAAGGGGGTTTTCTCGCGTTTACCTTTAGACGATACAAACGATCCTCCGGATGCTAGTGAGGGATACACCGCTACTGCACCACCGTGAGACTGGCTGCTAGACCGCTTAGGATTTGATCGGAAAAACCTCCCGGTGTGTGTGTGTGTGTCAACGCCGACAAGAGAGAGAGAAAGCGAGAGAGAGAGATTTGTGATTCTTGGTGAATAAGTCAGAATGAAATCAGATGATTATTGCCATTACCCTAACCCTATATTTATATAGGTATACATGGTAATGATACAGAATCACAAACCAAATAATTTCCTTAATTAACTATTCTTGTTAATCAAGAAATATGTCTCTCAATAATTTCCTTAATTAACTATTCTTGTTAATCAAGAAATATCTCTCTCAATAATTACCTTAATTAATTATACTTATCAATTAAGTAATTACTGATAAATAATAAATAAACAATTTATTATTTATTCCACACAATAAATCCAATAGGTCTCGGGTTGGGTGTGTAGCAGTGTGACCCACTAGTGTCTTATAACATTGGACATAGTGATCCTAATTACTGTCTTGCACATAATCCTTTCAAGTGGAAGCTGCACGCACCATGTTGACATTCTCCAAGCTTCCGCTACACTTCTGGGCTGAAGCCGTTGCGTCTGCCTGTTTCACCCAAAACCGATCCCTTATTACCAAAAGGTTCATGAAGACTCCGTATGAGTTGGTGTACAATCGACCTCCCAGCATCAAATTCTTCAGAGTGTTTGGTTGTGAATGCTACGTGAAGAATGATAAAGACAATCTCGACAAGTTTAGTCCAAAGGGTGATGAAGGTGTTTTCATTGGATATGCCAAGGACTCTCCGTCCTACCGTGTGTACAACAAAAAAAACAAGATGTGTGGTTGAGAGCACAAATGTGGATTTTGAAGAAGGCATTGAAGAAGACTCTACCCCAGCTCCAGTTACACCAGGAATCTCTGGTGTTCTGTCTTCTGATCAACTTCATGGCAATCCCATGACTTCTTCTTCATCGGCGAACAAACCATCTTCTTCTAACTCTAATACTTGTGATTTGGATGAATTGTTTGAATTCTTTTATAAAGATTTGGATGAATTGTTTGAATTCTTCTAACTCTAATGTTGCTATTCCTGTTCCTGCAGTTGTACAACCAGCACCTCATGTCATGGTCTCTACCACTGACATTTCATCTTCCAACCTCCAAGGCACTTCATCATCATCGTCTGCTTTAGCATCACCAAGTTCTAGAGTATCTCCTGCACCTGCTGAGGGGGAACCTTCCCACACCTTCCAGCAGGCCCCGGTGGTGAATGTTCCAAGTCCTCAGAGTGGTGCTTCCTCCACAATGCCTACTACAAGTCAACATCAAGGCATTCCTTCACCTGCTCCACAAGTGGCAGGTCCCAGTACCACTACTCAACGTGCTCCACAAGTGGCAGGTCCCAGTACAAGCACCACTCCACCTGCTCCACAAGTGGGAGGTCCCAGTACCACTACTCACCCTGCTCCACAAGTAGCAGGTCCCAGTACAAGCACCACTCCACCTGCTCCACAAGTGGCAGGTCCCAGTACCACTACTCACCCTGCTCCACAAGTGGCAGGTCCTAGTACAACCACTTCACCTGCTCCACAAGTGGCAGGTCCCAGTACAACCACTCAACCTGCTCCACAAGCTGCTGGCCCTTCACTTGTCTCTTCAGACACACCAGCAGCTCCTGGTCCCATTGTGGTACAATCTCAAGTACCACCTACTGTTACCACTCTAGCAACGACCAGACGTGAACCTGAGTTCTATATCGATCTGAGGATAGAACCTTTACCCCCTCCAACCTTACCCCATACAACCAAGTGGACGCGAGCTCATCCATTCTAACAAGTGATTGGCAGCAAATCCGCACCAGTCAAGACAAGGTCTGCAACTCAAAATGAGTGCCTATTTGCAGCTTTCTTATCCACACATGAACCCTCCAACGTGACGAAAGCCCTCGATATCTCTGACTGGGTGACCGCCATGCAAGAGGAGCTGAATCAATTTGAACGCTTGGGTGTCTGGAGACTTGTACCTAGACCAAAGAACAAGACAATCATCGATCTGAAGTGGATCTTCAAGAACAAGAAGGATGAAGATGGGATTGTAACCAGAAACAAAGCTCGTCTAGTAGCCAAGGGATTTAAGCAACAAGCAGGAATTGATTATGATGAGACATTCGCCCCGGTGGCCAGAATTGAAGCCATTCAGATCTTCTTAGCCTATGCTGCTCACAAGAACTTCACTGTCTACCAGATGGACGTGAAAACCGCTTTTCTCAACGGCGAACTGAAATTAGAAGTTTATGTCTCTCAACCTGAAGGCTTTGTTGATCGTACCAAGCCTACTCATGTCTACATCCTGGACAAGGCTCTTTACAGGTTGAAGCAAGCTCCCCGTGCCTGGTATGATCATCTCTCCAATGCGCTACTAGATAATGGTTTCTACAAAGGTAAAATCGATCCTACTCTTTTCATCAAGACCGAAGGTGATGATATCTTGTTAGTTCAAATTTATGTCGATGATATCATATTTGGTTCTACTAACTCAGATATGTGCACTTGGTTCAGTGATCTCATGACCACCAGGTTTGAGATGAGTATGCTCCGGGAGTTATCCTTCTTTTTGGGACTTCAAGTTCTACAAAAACCTGATGGCATTTTGATTAATCAATCGAAATACATCGATGATCTCTTAAAACGTTTTCACATGGACACTTCTTCGGTTGTTAAAACTCCTATGGCCTCGGGCACTTTGATCGGTGCTGACCCAAAAGGGAAGCCCGTAGATCAAAAGACTTATAGAGCCATCATTGGTTCTTTGTTATATCTAACTGCTAGTAGGCCGGATATTATGTTCGCTACTTGTTTTTGTGCTCGTTTTCAGGCAAACCCAAAGGAATCACACATGATGGCGGTCAAACGCATCCTCCGGTACCTGAAAGGCACACCCAACCGTGGGTTGTGGTACCCAAAATAGTCTGGATTTGAGCTCGTCGCGTTTTCGGATGCGGACCATGGAGGTTGTCAACTGGACCGGAAAAGTACTTCAGGCCATGTTCAGTTCCTGGGTGATAAGCTAGTCAGCTGGGGTTCAAAGAAACAACATTGTGTTTCTACATCTACGGCTGAGGCGGAGTATGTCGCTGCTGCCAGCTGCTGCTCCCAAGTATTGTGGATGCGGACCCAGCTCCGAGACTATGGCTACAATTTCAATCACATACCCATCTACTGCGACTCCAAAAGCGCCATAGCCATCACATGCAATCCAGTCCAACACACTCGCACTAAGCATATTGATATAAGGTATCACTTCATCAAGGACCATGTGGAGAGAGGTACGATTGAACTTTACTTTGTCAATACCGAGTATCAACTTGCGGATCTCTTCACCAAGCCTTTGGATGAGAAACGGTTTAATTTCCTAATCTCCAAGCTTGGCATGTTTGATCCTCAAGAGTGATCATCTATCAAATACTCAGTCCTTCAGAACCATGACCCAGTGTTCAGACCAATGGTTGACCACTGTGCCATCGTTGTCTTGGACTAAGTTCTTGATAGATTAGGTGTTTTTTTTTCATTTCTTCTGTATCTGATTTTCATGGTCTTGTGAGTATTACTTATTTTTTCCTTGAGTGTGCATGTGTTAAGGGGGCACGTTCCCTCCCCATGTATGTTCCGAGGGGGAACGTTGTCTGCCTCCGCCTGATCAGAAGGGGGAACAGGTAAGCACCCCAGGTAAGTTTTCTATTTCATATATATATATATATAATAGTATTTTTTTTCATTATAGGCCTTATCTTTATTTCTTTTATTAGCTTCTTTTTAGTTAAAAAAAAATCAGCTTTCATTTTTACATCAATTTTTTTTACACCTTTACCATTTCTTTTCTTTCACCTACACTATTCGTCTTCTTCATCTTCAACCTCAAGATTTCTCACCATCTTCTTTATCATTTTTCTTCATCACCTTTAGTGTTCAAGGTTTAATTCATGTTTTTCTTTCTAGTTTATACATCTTACTGCATTTTTCATTCTCATATAATCTAGATTTTTGTAAACCCATTTCTTGAAAATTTCAAGGGTTTATGAAAAAACCCCAAACTCTCTATCTTTGGATTTTTGAGTTTTTGGGTTGGTTTGTGTGTTAAGTGTGTTCATTAAAGTTGTAAATCGCTTCAAGAGCTTTGATTTCATATATATTTCATGTGATTTGATGACGTTTTTGTGTTTATATGGGTGAACACCATTGTTGGTGTTCTTGAGAGGTATCATAAGTTCTTGATGAAAATGCACTTTTTGATCTTTAAAAATATTTTTTGTGTGTGGAATGGTGTTTGTGAGCTGATGAGTTTTTACCTAAAGTCATTTTTTTTACCCTTTATTTTTTACTCTTTATCTGATTTTAATTCTCCTTTTATTTTTTCTTTTATTTTATTTTCTTATTTTATTTTACTTTCATCCATCTCCTTGTCATCATGTCACCTTGAACCCATGTCCTGACCGGAGAAAAATCCGGCGACCGGATCTCGCCGGAACCGGACCTCGCCGGAACCGGACCGGAGATGTCGCCGGAACCGAATCTTTCAAGGTGTCTATCCAAAGTCTTTCGTCCCGGACCGGATGTTTTTCTGGCGACCGGACCTCGCCGGAACCGGATGTCGCCGGAACCGGACCGGAAGTCAAACCGCAATAACACCCAAGTCTTTTTCTTCCCGGAACCGGACCGGAGACCTCACCGGAACCGGACGTCGCCGGAACCGGATGTCGCCGGAACCGGACCGGAAATCTCATTGACCGGATCTTGAAAACAAAAAAAGGGAGATGAAGAGTTTGCAACCGGAATAGACTAGCTTCCAAGTTAGAACCATATGTATGTGTTGTGACCGGAACCGGACCGGAAGGTGGCCGGAACCGGACCGGACGTGGCCGGAGCTTCTCTTGTCAACCAAACCTCTTCTTCGTCTTGACCAGATCTCTCTCCTTGACCGGAAAACGTGTGTGTTTGGTTAAGTGTGTACACCGACTGGACGTGGCTGGAGTTTTACCCGGCGACCGGACCGGAGATAGATTCGACGGCGACCGGACCGTTTCTTTGACCGGACCTGTTGACCCATTGTTCCCTCAACCGAACCGAAGGCTGTATGTGCGTTTCCATCCCGTCGACCGAAGGTGTGGTCGTTTGTGTGTGAGAGCTTTCCCCTTGACCGGAACTTGCCATCTCCATCGTTCTCCTTTGTTTGTTGTGTGTGTGTTTGAAAAAAAGGAGGAAGGTTTTTTATTCAAAAGGCATAATTCCAAGCTATCTCTACACGTTTTCCAGCTTTGCACGCATCTCCACACCTGGTTTCTCGAAAAAACGCGTCTACACGGTCTCCAACAGCTGTCAGTATCTTTTTCGAGACTCCACGCGCCTGGAACGCGCTTCCCACGCGCCACGGACGCGCTTTCACGCGCGTACACGCGCTCTCCACGCGCAAGCCAATCGCCGCACGCGCCACACGCGCCTGATCCAACGGTATCCTTCAGTCAGAGCTCGGTCAGCAGCTCTGACCGAGCCTCTGACCGAGCCTCTGACCCACTCTCTCTTGCTGACCACGTCTGACCCATCCTTTTTTTTTTGCTCTGACCGAGCCCTCCCCATCTGACCGCTTTTATTTGAATTTTTTTTTGTTTTTTTTCTTTCATTTTGTTTCAATAAAAGACTTAGATTTTTTTATAACTCTTAGATTTTTTTGTGTGTGATTTTTTTTTCCTTAGTCATTTTTTTTAATTTTTTTTTTGGTTAAATGAGAAATCGAATTGTTTGTTTCTAAATTTCGTGGATATGAGTATTTGTGAGATTGCTTCGAGGTCTGGTCTCAAGAAAGTCTTGTATGCATGCCTGACTGTTATTGATATATTGTTCATGTATGCTTGGACTACTTGATTCATCATGTCTCACCCTTACTTGATTATCTATTATACATGTTCCATTGGTCTTAACTGTTATAATTGGTTACTTGGTTCACCATGTCATGATACCACCTCATCCAAATTATCCTAAGTGTTCATCATCATGTCTCGGGTTGGTAAGATCTTTTGAATTGTGCATCCACCAGACTTGAGAAAAATTCACACTCAATGTGTTGTGTTATTCTGTACCAAATCTTTTGATTTAGTACACAATAACACATCTCAATGATGTGTACCTTATATCTCAATTATACCTTATCTCAATACTAACATCTTATCTTTCAGGTACAATGGTGAATCCGAGCTCTTCAGCTCACCGACAGTCTCGTGTCGCTCAACCCCAACCCATTACCTACGATACCCTTTCACCTCAACTGCAGCAAATCTCTGATAGCCTCTTCCCTCATACCAAATACCTTCCCTCCGCCCAAAACAACCACTACCTTGACCTTGATCACTTTCAAACCTCACACCCAATCATCATAGAAATCCTTCGACACCACCCTCTTACCCCACTTCTCACCCGTCGTGTTGAGATCCCGGAAGTCTACATACAACAATTCTATGACTCCATGCAATTTATTCCGCGTACCTCTTCCCAACCTGAACACTTCAGATGCAAGGTTGAAGACTTTAAGTACAAACTCACTCGCGACCGATTCTGTCGCATCCTCCAAGTACCTGTTAAAACCCCTGAGGCATCGCACTTGTCTGACGAAGAAATGTTCCAGACCATCTATGCTCTCGGATATACGAAAGAACTTCCTACTCTTGGCGCGTTCAAACGCAAATATATCGACGGTGCCTGGTCCACCCTCTTTGCCATCCTCAACAAATGTCTTTCCTCTCGCACCAGAGGAATAGATCAATGCGGCAAAGAGTTAAAGCAAGTCTTTCTTGGTTGTGCCACCAACAACCCCGACACCGATTATCAGTATTTTCTTTGGGAGGAGTTTTCATCCGTGATCAAAGACAAGACAGGAACCAAGGCCAGAAATTTCGTTCCGTATCCACGATTCTTGGCACTTATCATCTCTCATATCTTAGACAAGAACTGTAGTGTTCCACGGATGGGGCTTCCAGTATTTCCTACATGGCCTATGTCGAAACTGGTTGATAACACGGATCATCAACAGATTCTTCCTATGAAGATTCCCCAAGAATTATTTGATGCACTTGATCATCGTTCACCGATTCTGAGAGCATACTTAGACTCACTTCCTCTACCAGAACCTCTAGAGCCGGAGGCTGGCACCCTGGAGGAATCCCTTAGACAAGAAAGTGAGGGTTATGAGAGTGGTCATTCATCTGGGGGTGATGACCAAGGGCGTGAGGATGAGGAGTCGGGGGGAGATGACGGGGGTAACTTAGGCGGTGACGATGATCAGACCGGAGCAGGCTCTTCTCGCTTTTATCCACCTGTACTGGCTAACCGAACACCTTTCTCTTTGGTGGACTATTATTCTGAGTCTGAATACTCCGGTGAGGTTGAAATAAGGTTTGAGGGAGACAAAACAGTTGAAGATAGTTATGATAGTGAGCTGAGCGAGGGAAGTGAAAGAAATGATGAGTGGGAGTCTGGACCAAAGGTTTTAACCGGTCCTTGCCTATCCTTAGGTAGACGCTGGGCAGCCACATCTGCTACCCATACACATGTGTTGAGTACGGGTATTGAAGAAGACACCTCCCACCCAGAGGTGCAATTGCACGCCCCACCTATCCACTCATCCATCTCTCAAAAGGTGGGTGTTTCATTCCACGGGGACAAAGCACAACGGCTATCAAGCCCTCACTTGGAGGGTAATGATATTGAAACAGAAGGATCCCTGCCCCGATCCCCACCTTCACTTCATGTGCACCAGAGTCTAGTGCCCGATACACATTTAGGTACACATACTGCCAGTCTGTGTGACGCAGTCTCAGCTCCATCTGTCGCGATTCTTAGTGACGTGACCGGAACCCCGAGAGTGGTGTCCACAACGGGCATTTCACGAGGACCGGAGGGAAGACCTACCACGGCTATCATCACGCTAACTGTGAAAGTAGGCCACACCGTTGATTCAGCGGTTGTGCAAACGGGTACTCTATGTGAGCCCGGTGTTACTTACCCGACATTTGTTGTCAGAGACATGATGGACAGCGCCCTAAAGGCTGTCCGTGAGGAGTTTGATGCAAAGTTTGCGGCACTTGAAGCCCGGTTAAAGGGCAAAGGGAAGGTGACTGAGCCTGTACGAGATCCAACACCACCTCACCGATCACCATCCCCACCTCCGAGATCCACCGCTCCCGTTTCCGCTTCTGATGAGCTACGGGACCTTCTTATGGCATCCTTACTATCCAGAAGTGATCTTTCTGACCATGAGGTCAATCTTCTGGGATACTTGAAGCGGTTCTCTGATCCATCACTTCCCGCGAGCCGTCCCGAGCCGGCTAACTCCTCTTCTCAAGAGGTAGTCTTATCTATCCAGAGGATCGAAGGGAAGCTTGATGCCCTGAAGACGGAGGAATTAGCTGAGATCAAGGGCTCCATTTCAGACATGCAGACTCAGATCCGAGCCCTTGAGACTTCTTGCCGTGCATCAGCCGAGCCACCTAAGCGCAAACACGACGACCGAGATGACCCCGATCGCCGTGAGGGGGAAATCCATAAGAAGGCTCGGCTTGGCTCTTCAGTTCTGACAGTCACATCTTCCGGCGCCGCTCCTTCTATTACTCATATGGGGACCGGTGCCGATGTATCTCAGTCTCAGCCTGGTCAGAACCCGACGGCAGATTCAGCGGAGGGTCGAGAGATTGTTTTTTGTGTCAACCCGGAAATCTCTCACCCTGTCCGCGTACCCGCTTCAGATGATGTTCCTTCAGATGATTATGAGTCATGCATGGAAAGTTACAGTTCTGACTCTCCTCTTCTGTTACCATGTCAGTCGCCTCCACATCAGTCTCTTCCGGGTTTGGAAATGTATAGTTCTGACTCTTCTTCACCACCTATGTCTCCACATTCTTCATATGATATTCCTTCTCCACGTCGGTCTCCTCTTCCTCTGACGCCGTCTCCGACATACAGAGGTCCTCAACTAAGGGTACCGCCTCACCCTCCATCTCCAGTTCAGGATGATCCACCTTCTCGCACTCCCTCTCCACCAGTCAAAGCTTCTCGTCGTGGTCCGAACAACCCTGTGACACATGGCCCTCAGCGACCGATTCATGGTCAATGGAGGCAGCCATCGGTATCACCTCCCAAAGTGATCTATCCCAGGGAGAAGGGTGCACTTTCAAATCGCAGAAAGTATGTGGAGCCGCTCAAATCAGTCAAGTGGGATAGAGAAAGAAGGCGTGGCAGTTATCTTGAGGATATTCATAGATCCATCTTCACTGACAAGGTGGAGAACGTGCCTCTGGAGAAGTACTACAACATCACCGATCTGCCACCACAAAAGCAGACCAAGTATCTCTACTGGATGGATACTCAAGCCAAACCTAAAGCAAACGTGTTCTTCTATGATAACCCAATCATCCGAGTCAGTGATGTTTCATCCGTATGCTTCCAGAGCTTATGGTTCTCAGTCTTTTCTGTCATCCGAAAGAGAAACGGGGAGTTCACGTTCTCCGAAGCTGATTTCGACAATGTGCATCTTGATGACATAGACACATTATACATTGACTTGAAGACGCTTACAACCCGACCTAAGGAGACATTGAAGGGACTGGAAGCTGTTAAGCATTTTATCGAGAGGAACCGGAAGAACTCAGAGACTCATGACTTTCAGATCGGGTTAGAGAGTCATCAGAGCACGATCAACCTCTCCCCGCCAAACCAAGACCTCCCAAACATCGATTGCTATTCTCTTTACCAAGTCCTCGAGAAACCAACTCTTGGGGTAGTGTACCAGAACCAGAAGGAAGAGAAGAAGTTTATACGATGCGATGAGGTTCACAAGTACAGTGACGGGACGCTCCACATCAGCAACAAAGGGTTGGCTACCGAGAAGAAGAGGCTTGAGCTTGAAGTGTTGAAGACCAAGCACTGGATAAATCCCTCTATTCTGATTGACGAGGTTTTCCAGATCATCGAGCATCGGCTAGAACATCGCATCATTGTACGACGCTTCGAATCGTATTGTGGTCTTCGGAAGATTGAGGGACCAGTCAAAAGAGTTGAGGAGAGACCGCCGCCACCATCATCACGAAGAAGAGACGGATCATCAAAGAACCACAAAGAGACTGAAGGATCGAAGAAGAAATCATCAAGTCATCAGAAGCGACGAAATTGACACAAAGGGGGAAATTGTTAGAAATATTTGTTAGTTGTGTCAATTTTGTAATTTCCTAAACTTAGTTGTCATTTATGTAATTTGCAATTAAAGGCCCAATTGTTTAGGCCCATCTACTTTTCAAAAGCCTAGTCCATTAGAGTTAGTATAAATAGTGGATGTAATCTTCATTTGTACTCTCTCTTCTCTTTTTACACACATTGAATGAAATCTATCTTGTACCTAGCATTGCATCATGAAGATCTAAGTGTGATTGATTGATTAATTTGGCACCCACAATGAGGTTCAAAATCGACTTTTGTTGGAGGAAACTCGTCTTAGGGGTGATATGTTTAGAACTGAAAGAATTGCTCAAACGTGGGTTCAGCATCAACTTAGGTCTCCAAGGATGGTTAATAATAGTTGCGCAATATTGTAAAAATAAGTGTAATTTTGCCTTTTTTTTAATGATTTGTTGTTTCAAAAAAAATATAAAAATAAGTTTATTTATACGCCATCTATACAAATTTATAGGATCAAACAAAAAATTGTCGAATCTAAAAATGTTATAGTAAGTTTGTAGGATGCTTTCGAGCGTTATAACAACTTTTTTAGAACAATTTCCCAAAATAAATGTTGCATTAGATGTTATTATAAAACGTTTTTGAAAAACCCATCTTTTTAGAGGAGCTTGTGTTTATTGGACGTTTTTTAATTAATGTCCTATAAAATGGTTAATATGACTCTTTATTTGAAAAATGTCCTAAAATAAACATTGTGTAACACTTTTAGATAGGACGTTTTTTTGTTTGATCTTACAAAATATTTTGCTAGGACGCATATTTATTTTAGGCATCCTATAAATTTTAGTAACCGTCGCTGCAAATGCACCTCTTAGCCCCTCTCCCTCGCCGCCTGCGCAAGGTCGCAAAACTATGCGGAAATAAGTTGGCATGGCGTAATTAATTCAGCCATACCATATTGGATTTGTGTTGTATCAATTGATGGATGAGTATTAATTTGATGTTGTGTCTCTTTTGTAAACCTGCAAAGTTATCAATAAAATATACAAAGGTAAGTTACTTTCTTAATCCAATATTAGGTATTAACTTTATTAATCAATTATTATCATTAATCTTTTAAATGAATGGTTAATAAAAAAAAGTGAATTCATGTTCATACAAGTGTTCATGCATTCATGTTCGTCAAAAAGTGTATATATGTTCAGACAAAGTGAAGGCATGTTCAATCACGATCGATAAAACCTAGTTCACTCTTGTTTGTGTAAAAAATTACACAAATTAATATCGTAAGATAGTGTGAGGCGAATCCGTCGAGAGAAAGAATCTAATTTGATAAAATGCACGATAAAGTAAATAAAATGAACAAGACAGTTGATGACTCAGGAAAAACCTCAAGATCGAGAAAAAAACCTGCGGTCGACTAAAGGGGTTAGCCGACGTTGCACTATGTATCACCATAAGGGATGATGTCCTTGAGAGTTACAGCGTAGATCGTACGATTACAATGAAATAAACAGTTTGGTCGAATGTAAATTACAACAGATCGTAAATAAGTTGATTGAGAGAGAATGTAGAGCTCGGGGTATACGGGAGAGGAATTGTCCCTGAATGGTTGTCTTGGTCTCCTTTTATAGCTGCTTTAGTTGTAACCGCTGTCCAATAATGGCCCATTAATGTAACGGCTATAACCGTCGCTAGAATCTCGGTCGTAACGTTTGTGTCTTCATGAAGAGCGTATCTTGGTCTTTAATGGTTGGCTAATTCTCGATAACTATCGTTTACCTGTTACAAATGAATAAACTGAGGAAAATATTGCCGTTAGTGTAATATCGTACGATATCGTACGTTCTCTGGTTATATCGTACGATATTTTACATAAAGATCGTTTGATGGTTCATCGTTTATCGTTCGAGGGTACACATATCTTATCTTAGGACCTCATCTTAATACGGGATTATCATCCTAAAAGATATCTTACGATTCAAATCAGTCGTCGTGCGATCGTAAGTTTTTACCCAAATAATTCTCTCTTTATATATAGGTCAGGTTTAAGGAAAATTTAAAAAAACGAAAAATTGAAGGACACTTTCGTAGCTCTCTATTTAGATTGTATGCTTTTATGCATAAAAGTAATATGTAATATATATGCACATGTGCATATATAACGTACCTATGCATAGAAATAAAAAAGCAACTTAATTTATATACATTAATGCATTTGATTCAAATGAAAGTTCACGAGAGTGTCCTTCAGTTTTTCGATTTTTTAGGTTTTTCCATGACCCGCATCTCTCTTTCTCTCTATATATTATAATACTTTATGGCGTAGTGATGGCATCGCTTGATCTACTATCTAGCTATATATTATAGTCTGTGGACCTTATAAATAAATATAAAAAAGTGGGTGATGATGTATAGGAGACTTTAACAAAGTCTTAGAGCATCAGTACCACTATCATCTGAATCCCGATGCCACTTTAACGTCATATCAAAAAAAAAATCTTTCTTACCCTCTTAGTCTAAAGTGGAGTACCACAATCCTTTCTGATGCAATCTTTACCCCACTTTGATATTTCTATTTATTATTTTAATATATATCTAACAAAGAGAGAAAGAGATATGAGGGGGAAAGAAGAGAGAGAGGCTAACCTTGAATGTGTGGAGACCCGAACGACGAATTAACCCGCAATCCCTCACCCGCAGGCACGTAGGGGTGTTGTGCTTGAACCCACGAGCCCATGGCCCTCCCCTGCAGGCGCTACAAATGGCCTTATATAGCCTCAAAATGTTTGTTTTTTTGAGCTTGGAGGGTCATACCTACGATACCCCATGGACATGTTAGCTCTACAATGAACACAACGTTAATTAACTTCCTTTCCGAAATTCATGTAATTTTTCAAACCCTATTATCATTTATTCATTTAGCACTCAATACCATTGGATCCAACCATAACAAAACCTTGGTGTTTTGTGGACTGTGGTGAAAGAATTTAAAAAACGTCAAACTAATTATCATATTATTTAATCTGATTTACACCCATCCCATGTTACAATAGACATTTCATTCAATTTTATAATATCGTTAGTTACGCATGATTAAATGTATTTGATATTAAATTGTTTGTTTGTCCATCGTTCACATAATTGACAAGTGAATATTAAATTAAAAAATTATTGATAGAAAAACCTTTTAAAGAGTCTTTGTGTCTCGATCCTGGTGTATAAAAATGTTTGCATTCTTGAATACTTAATATTAATTAACAAAATCAATACCAACTGTTAGTGTATAGTGTATATAGCTCGTGGGCTTGTGGCTCATTGCTGTTTTCCTTACACTGTATATATAGATTAGGTTTTCTCTTTGCTTTCTTGTAACACACTTTTGTATTTTCTCTCTTAATCAATATACGGCAAAACCTTTGGCCTCTCTCTTTCTCTAGTGTGTTCATCATCTACCAATTCTAACATGGTAGCAGAGCGTTAGGTTGCTCTTCATCAATCCTGTAGTCGGTTCCGTATCGCCGTCGTTTCACTTTCGTATCGCCGCCGTTGTTGCCTCTACACTACAAAAAAAATGTCATTAAGTGGCACACACTTTTAGTGGCATTTAGTTTTTGTGCCACTAATTGATATTTTTAGTGACACTTTATATATGCTATTAAAACTTTTACCGGCACTTTATATTTTATGCCACTAATATACAAATTAATAGTGGCACTTTATATTTTATGCCACTAATATACACAATCAATAGTAGCACTTTGTATTTTATGCCACTAATATACACAATCAATAGAGGCACTTTATATTTTATGCCACTAATATACACAATCAATAGTGGCACTTTATATTTTATGCCACTAATATACACAATCAATAGTGGCACTTTGTATTTTATGCTACTAATATACACAATTAATAGTGGCACTTTGTATATTATGCCACTAATATACACTATCAATGGTGACACTTTATGTGTTATGCCTCTAGTATACACTATCAATAGTGGCACTTTATGTTTTATGCCACTAAAATAATTTTTTTTGCTGGAAAATTGATTCCGTCACAAAATCATCAAAATAAAATAAACTAAAATAGTACATTAATTAAAATAAGGAAAATTTAAAATACATTTTTAAAAATTATTTAGGGGAAAACTATACGTCTTCATCTCGACACTCGACTCCAATAACTTGACCGTTCACCGTCTCACCGGCTGGCCGACGGACCACCCGGACCTTCAGTAAAACCCGATTTTAACCCTTACATAGACCTATCGTATTTCTATCGTATTTAGATGTCAACTAAAGATAGCCAACCGGTTAAAATCGTTATTTTACTAAAGTTCTTATATTTACTAAATAAATATAAGCATATAAGCATGAAGTTGGTCAAATTAGAGTTTCATTTAGACGTCTCCTTCTCCATTCTCCCCTTATTTTTCCTTCATCTAAACTACTCCTTCTCCATCTATTTTCAATATCGAATTGTTGGATGAATCAAATTACAATTACATATTCGTAATCCACTCTATGAATCCTTCCTAGAGGTATAACTCTCTTAACCTTTTTGCTAAGTTTATGTGTATGTCTTAAGATGGATTGTATATAGTTTAGGTTTGGTTTATGATTTCGTTTGGCAAATTATGTAGTATTACATGTTCGGAACACGTTGATGTTGTCAAATTTGTAGTAGGAATCAATTGGGTAAAGTATAGTTACACATTGGTAATGTTTTATCATTACCTTAAATCGCACACCAAGTGTTCGATTTAACGTCTAAGAGATCAAAACGACGTGATTAAGCTTAGGAGGAGAACCTTTGCATTTTATTTAGTGTTAATTATGTTTATAACCCTTAGATGGTGTAAAAGTATGAAGTTTAGATCATTATAACATAAGTTGGAAAAAGTCTGAACTCGGTTTAGAAAATTTGGTAAAACTCAGCAACTTTTTCAGCCTATAACTCTCTGACCGTATATCCGATCAAGTTCAAATTTTGCAGTTAGATAGCCCTTTATATGTACTTCATTTCGTATGAAAAGAGTAAGACCCAGTTCTAACTCGAAATGGGTCGAAACAACACATTTTTGGGGTTGGTCACTGCAGTTGCGGACCAGTCCCAGCTTTCTTGTAAAATCCGTAGAAAATCAACGGATAATCCAAATGAGATGATTCCAAATTGAGTAAAACCATAAGAGGCCGTTCTACAACTTTCGTTTAGAACTTGTAATTTATATTGGCCTCTAAATAGGAGAAAAATGCTGGTGAACACAATGTTTAAAAGATGAAACTGCAGACACTGAAATCGAGCGCGACCAACTTTTAAGCTTGGTTTCGTACCACCTATCTGACCGTTTCTTTTCAGAATCAAGTCGTTAAAAGCCTATAGGATTTATGTGTACTATTATAAGAATTAGCGTGTCGGTTTTAAGTCGTTCATGTATTAACAACTTATCGTTCCTTAGGCTCGTGAACAAATCAACCATCCTCGTGAATTTCCGTTCGATTATGTCTTATTACCCAAGTTCAAGTTAAAAATGCTTAGTGGTGGTGGTGTGTGCATGCGTTGGTGGTGGTAGTGGCGTCTTCGTCTTCCCCAGCAACATGAGGCGCTGGTGGATACATAAAACAAAAAATTACATTTTGACTGTGTTGTTTCATTTTAGACAACGGTACCCCTTATTTAACCGAGATACCAACGGGGTTAATGAGCAGTGACTTGATTCAAAGCAAAATGCAAATAGTAGGGACCTTCAGTTTAGTAAACGTCAGGGACCAACATTGTATTTTTACTCTTTAATAAAATGAGTGGTTCGTAGTAGTTCTTACAGTTCTCACAAACTATCGATTTGATTACGCCCATATATTAAATTCAAGCTCTCTAAATAATACAAATTAGACAAACCAGTTTCACTATTGATGTAATTTAATCCATATTTATTCTCATAAACATCTCGATTTTTTTTGATCTAAAATGTTAATTATAATGAATGACCTAGATTATCTTTAACGATTATTCATATCATAATACACAAACTTCCACAATTTTCATATTGGATTGTTTGTATGGTTTGTTCTAATTAATATTAAGTGTTAATTTGTTATAAATAAAAGTTAACTAGATAACGATGTTTTCTTAACTATTAAGATGCCGATACCGTATGGCGGGTTCCATGCGGGTAGGACATGCGGTTTCAGCGGGTAGGGGTACGTCCATGGTGGATACAAGCCGACGGGTAGGGCCGAAGGCTTCCAAGCCCGACTAACGCTCTCTCTCTCTCTCCTTTCTCCCCCCCCTCTCTCTCTCTCTACACACACACAGTGGCGTAGCCAGTAGGGATGCTCACCCCCCCCCCCTCCCCCCCAATAGCCAAACCTTTTATATTATGCAACAGAGTTTTTCCACAAATACAGTGGTTAGCATGGTGGCAAAACAATTATCCTGATGCACTTGGGTCTCAGGTTCGATCCCATGGATAAACCAATGATCAACTTTTTTTCCACTTATTTAATTGATAATTCTTAATTCCTGTTTTATTTTCTTTAACTGACAACCCGATTATTTAGAAATTTTATTTTTTATATTTTTATTATTAGAAATATTTTTATTCTATTTATATTGTTATTTAATTGATAATTCTAAATTTCTTTTGATTTGTCCTTTTTTTATTTGCTTTAATTAACAACCTGATTATTTTAAAAGTTTTAATTTTTATATTGTGGTTATTAAAAATATTTTTATTGTTTTTATATAAAATTATTATCTTTATATTTTTATTATTAAAAATATTTACACAAAGTTTTGATCTTTATATTTTATCATTAAAAACATTTTTGTTGTATTTACGTTAACAAATGTTTTATGAGAATATTATTATCTCCGTGTTTATATTTTAAAAAACATTTTTATTGAATCTTGTTATAAATTTTGTTAGTTGTGTCAATTTTATTAGGGTAAAATATGATTTAACCCCTAAACTTTGTGCTTAAAAATGGTTTAACCCTTAAACTTTATTAATGAGTGTTTTAATCCCTAAACTTGTTATAATGAATGTTTTAATCCTTGAACTTGTTATAATTAATTGTTTTAGCCATTTGACCTGCTATAGCAGGTTACCACATTTTTTAAAATCACTTTAATCCCTAAACTTATTGACAATATATGATTTAACCCTAAACTTTTTAATGAATGTTATAATCCTTAAACTTTTTATAGTATTTGATTAAATAACTAAACTTATTAATCTAATTATTTTTTTATCTCTAATGAATGTTTAATACTTGTTTGAAGTACTTCTGAAACACATGATCTTGAATATCGCTAGCTTGCATTTCTTGATTTTCATATCCCTTGATCAGATGTAATCAATAAAATTTAGGGTATGAAGCAAAAAGAGACTAATGAATCAAATTAACAAAAAATTTAACAAAAAATAATCATAAGACGTTTGGTGATTTTGCGTTCATCGTGATGCAAATTTACCTAAAATCTAATGCGTAGATTTCACGGCGAACATCAAATGCGGAGCAAATCAAGCAAATAAATGACAGAAATGAAATCAAATGAAATGTACCAGCAAGTTTAGCAAGAGTTTATTGGCGAAAAAGATCGATTTGACCGAGTTGTAAAGTATACTGGACTAGAGACGAATGGATGCAGGGTTTTTCCAATCGTGAATGGATGGTAACGGGTTTAGCTGGAAGAATGTTGTATTAAATTATGTTAGGGATAAAAATAATTAGGTTCAACAAATTTATGTATTTAATCAAATAGTATAAAAAGTTTAAGGATTATAACATTCATTAAAAAAGTTTAGGGGTTAAACCATTTTAAGTAAAAAGTTTAAGGGTTAAATCATATTTTATTAATAAGTTTAGGGATTAAAGTGATTTTTAAAAGTGTGGTAACCTGCTATAGCAGGTCAAGTGGCTAAAACAATTAATTATAACAAGTTTAGGGATTAAAACATTTATTATAACAAGTTTAGGGATTAAAACATTCACTAAAAAAGTTTAGGGATTAAACCATTTTTAAGTGCAAAGTTTAGGGGTTAAACATATTTTAGCCATTTTATAATTACTTAAACTTTGTTTCCATTTATTTAAATTGTAGTTGAGGCCCATTGTTTAGGGCCCATCTGTTTTGAAAAGCCTAGTCCATTAGTGAGGAGTATAAATAGTAGTGTTTTCCTCATTTGTAAAAACTCTCTTCTCTTACACCTTTGAATGGAAATCTATCGTGGATCATGTTCCTAGCATTTACATCATAGAGATGTAAGTGTTCAATTTTCATGATTTATTTTTTTGTCAAAGCATCGTTAAATCTATTTTAATGCGATACAATCTTTATATTTATATTCATGTTACAATCATATTTTCATGAAAATAAAGGTTAGTTTGATTATATTTTCATGAATTCCGTCGACCGGATTTCAATCCTGACGTCGACCGGACCCACCCTCTTGACCGGATTCTCAAACCACCCTTCCACAGCCTTGACCAGAATCAATCCTTGCACAAACCGTCGACCGGATTTCGCCGGCGACCGGACGTGTGTGAGCCCTCGACCTTCACGTCACCCAGATTCACTCTCGATTTCCATCAACCGGAATCCCAATCTCGCTGGACCGGAATGATGCCGGCGACCGGACCAGATTGTTGCCGGCAATCGTTTTCACATGGGACCATAGCTTTTCGCCGAACCAGACCGGAGACCGAATCTGCTTCAGACACACCCTCTTAAACTGAACCGGAGCAAACCATATGACCGGAGATCGATTCCTTCAACCAAACCCCACTCTTGTTGATTTCTTTGTAACCGGAGGAGTTGACCGGATCGTGTGATCAGCAACCGGAGTCCGAACTGAATCTCACCACAGGACCGGACCCTTGATCGTACTTCATCTCAACCGAAACCATCATTCATTCTGACCAGTATGTAGTTTTTCCGTCGACCGGACCGGAACCATAACCAGTACCGGAGACCGGATCGGTGTTTCCTTTGCACCCATCTTGACCAAACCATCACTTATGATTTCTTGAAGCAAACCAAGCCAGACCAGACTTTACTTCGGTGTTTCCTTTGCATCCATCTTGACCAAACCATCACTTATGATTTCTTGAAGCAAACCAAACCAGACCAGACTTTACTTCGACCGGATCTGAACCGGCTCATCTTTTCACCCAACCCATTCACGATCTGCCCTTGTGACCTACACCAACTTCGGCGACCGAACTGAATTCCCCCGTCGACCGGAGGTGCGTTTGATCGAACCGGATCGTTGCCGGCGACCGGGTCGACGATTGCTTATTGATCTAAGGATGCTCAAATTCATCGTGACCTGCTTTGTAACCAATCACCCATGACAGAAGAACCTCTGTTTTCTGACGTCGCGACCGGCGACCGGACCGGAATTGATGCCGGACCGGATCTGCTACGTTTCTTGCGACTGAATTTGGGGGTGTGCTCCTTTGACCGGATCTTGTTTTCAAGACCTGCTCCCTTTTCTTTTTTTGCTACTGACCGAGTCTCCTCATCTCTAATCAACTCCCATTCTGTTTTTTTTTTAATTTGTTTTGTTATATTTTTTTTAAGATCTATTTGTTATATTTTTTTTTTGTTATTACGTTTGTTTTCGTATAATTTTTTTGTATCTTTAATTTTCTGTGCTAGTCTTTTTAATTGTTTTGTTTGGTTGTGTTTGTTAGTTTTTATTTTATTTTTTTGTATGTTTTTTTTTAATTTACGGTTGTTCTTCTTAATTTTTTTTAGGATTGTTCCTTTAATTTTTTTTAATGTTTGTTCCGTCTTGAGTACTCCACTATGTGCGTATGTTTCAGCCTGACACTACTTGTGTACGTCTATTTCAAGGTCGTGGCTGAATAACATGAGTGGTGTGCGTATTTGGACTTGTGTGCATGCTACAGAAGTTTGGGTTATCTGATTGGATGTATCAACTTGTGTATGTATTGTTGAGTGCTTGATCGTGTGTGTTTCAGGTTCACTCTTTGAATTGTGTGTGCATGTTCCAGAAACATGGATTACGTATTGCATGAGTGGTGTGTGCCATTAGATTTGTGTATATGTGCATGACATGGAATTGATGTGTGTGTACTTACATGTTATCCTTCCTGAGTGTGAGTGGACTACCAACATTATGGTACTCCTTGGAG
>CM058042.1:63784521-63852402 GCA_030169165.1 Centaurea solstitialis
TTAGGGCCAAAAAGTAAGATTCTCAGCTGCAAACAAGGTGTTGATAAAAGCATTTTGTAAAGGAGATAGAAAGGAAGATTGAAGTGAAAATGATATTAGGTTTGCAAAAGTCAAGTTCAATTTGAGAAGCCTTCCGTGAAGAAAAATTTAGTCAAGTAGTTTTTGTTTCTTTTGTATTCCCCCCTTTCTTTTAAAAAGGGGGAATGTTAGTGTTAGATTTATTAAAGAAGTTGAGGGCCCATTTGTGAACTTTTTTTTTTGTAGGAATGGGGTTAAAAATACCTCTTGCCTTGTTTTGTTCTCTAAGTTTTTCAAGATCAATAATATGAGTTTCCATTTTCTCTCTCTACTTTCTCTCTTCAGATCTTCTTTTCTCATGTAATTGTTTCATTTTTGCACTTACAAAACGTTGTTTGGTTCCCATCGAGTTTTTTTTTTCAGCTGCAGTTTCGAATTTCAGGAATAGGAATCCTTCGGGTCCTTCCGTGCGTGTCGTTTGGCCGCAGAGTATTCAAGCCACATACTTCTGACCACCATAATGCAATTGACCCCTTTGGTATGGATGGGGAGATGTTCCCCTTTTTGCTTCACGCCGAAAATCCCTTTTTTAGGTGCCCTTCGTTTTGAGGAAAGCAATCTCCTTTTTGGGGGGTGTGCTTCGTCCGTCGTGTGCCATTCCATGGAATGCACCATTTAGTTTGTTTTTTTGTCTTTGCGGGGTTCCCCGGTTTCTTGGGCCACGTATTTTTGCATCGACTTCCCAAGGAATCCACCGTTCTTTGGATTTTCCCTGCAAAATTGTAAATAATAAACGGGGGGATCTAATCTTCCTTACCTTTGCTCGTACAGTTTTGGGTTCCTTCGAGAGTTTCCCTTTTATTTACTCTCTTGTTTAAAAGTGGCTTTTGGCCCGATTTTTCTTTTTTTGTTCGAATGTTTCCCTCTGAAGATGGCGTCGTCTCAATTCTCATGGGGGTAAGTTCAGTCGACGTCGTCAAAGTTCTCTGGCGGTACTTGGGATCCGTGTATAATTCCCAAGAATTTCGTCCCACGTTTTTATTTCTTCAATTCGGTTTTTATTCGCAATTCTTGACTTCGTCATTTGCTTAAACTGTTTTAAAAAATCAGAAAACGTTTCTCCAGTTTTTTTTACTACTAGACAAGCACTTTTTTTGTTTTTCCATCTTGGCGACTACTTGCGAATGTCGGTAAAATTGATTTACCAATTCAGGGGAATGACTCGTATCTTTGGCTTTAAATTTATACCTTTGTAGCGCGGCCTGAAGGTAATCCGAAGCTTTTAACATGATGCCTCCTTAATTGAGAGGGATTGAAGCGTCCCATAATTTGTTTGTTTTGCGCGACATTTTCCCACTGGATTTTACCCCGAGTATTGGTTGTAAAGGGGGAAAATGTTGTATTTCTTTGGTATTTCCATGAAGCGATTTCTCAACGTGGGTAAAGCTTGAAAACCCTGTTTTTGGGTTCGACCTTAACTGGTGGGCTGCTCCAGGAAGTTTTGCGGAAAAGCGAGCATTGCTTTTTTTTTTTCCTTAACATTTTTAAATCGTCGTCCATAAGGTTTTCAGTAGGTGTTACTCCAAAATTTCCCTTGATAGTTGGGTTGGATTGGGAAATAGGGTTACGGTAGTATTTATTGTTGGTATGTGTGGTATTGGTTCTGGGATTGAATAGAAAGGTCGAGGAACACCTTGGGGTTGAACGTAGGTAAATGCAGGAGGTGGTCCTGATGGAAGAGGAGGAAAAATGGTTTGAGATTGGTTATTCTGAGGTGGACGTACGTTGTTTTGAGATACTTGTGGCATTACTGGTATTTGAGAGGCTTGAGGCATTGAAGGTACTTGTGGTGTCCTGAACTGATTCTGCTGAACGGGAGGTGGTCTAGGGAGCGGTGCTGATATCACAGGATTAGTTTGAGTAACTTGAGGGTTTAGACCCCGTAATCGTACGATTTCGTTATTGGCTTCCATGTTTTGATTAGCCAACTACTGGATTTGTTGTTGAGCAGCTGCTAGTTGTTGTTGTAGAGTTGGTTGGAAGTTATTCTCCATAATCCTGCAATGAATACTCAAGACAACTCGAAGAATTTGATTAGTAAGCAAACGTTTTATCAAACGAAATTTTCTCAGAACGGGGCCCCACGGTGGGCGCCAAATTGTTTTGGTAAAAAATTACACAATTTAATATCGTAAGATGTTGTGAGGCGAATCCGTCGAGAGAAAGAAATTTAGTTCGATAACACGTATGATAAAATGAAATAAATGACAAGACAATTGATGACGCAGGAAAAACCTCGAGGTCGAGGAAAAAACCTGCGGTCGACTAAAAGGGTATAGCCGACGTTGCACTAAGTATCACCAATAAGGGGTGATGTCCTCGAGAATTACAGCGTAGATCGTACGATTACAATGAAAGAGAATGTAAATTACAAAGAGTAATATCAAGATTGTAGAGAGTGTTCGCTAACTTCAATGTAATCAGATGTCTTCAAATGAGGTCTTCAAACTCCTTTTATAGCTGACTATAGTGTAACTGTCGTCCATAATTGTGTGTCAGATGCAACGGTCATAACCGAAGCTTAATTCTCGCATGTAACGGTTGGAGTTTTATGAGGAGCGTATCTTGGTCTTTAACGGTCATTTGTTCTTCAATGTTTGTTGTTTACCTGTTACAAATGATCAATCTCAAGATATATTTAACTGTTAGTATCATATCATTCGATATCGTATGTTTTGTCGTACGATATAGTATAAAGATCGTTCGATAATTGATTGTTATCGTTCGAGGGTATATTTGTCTTATCTCAGGACCTTATCTTAATACAGGATTATCATCCTGAAAGATATCTTAAGATTTTAAGTCGGTCGTCGTGCGTCGTGCGATTTTTCACCCAAACACCTGTCAATGTTCCCCCTCGGAACATGCAGAGGCAGACAACGTTCCCCCTTGGAACATGAATACAAAGAGAATGTTCCCCCTTGACAGATGCACACTTATACCAAATGGTTAGTAACAAAGGCACGTGAACAAAGACACATGTATGAAGGGGATCGAGTACTTATTTGTTCCCCTTCGAGACAGTAACGATTATGTCTCCGTTCCCCCTCAAATCAAAAAGTTAGTAAAAAAACAAGATATACAAGAATGATCCCACAATATTAGTTAGAAGTTCCTTTCGCTCGGTCATGTGTTTGGAATGATCTGAGTCTATGAATCACACATGACCGGCCTGCAAAATCAAGTGCAAACATTTTTAGGTACCTGTTTGGGTGAAATTTTATCATCGAACGATTGAACGAATAGAATCGTAAGATATCTTCCAGGATAATATTCCTGTATTAAGATAAGGTCCTGAAGTAAAGATATAATTACCATCGAACGAAGACAAATGATCATCGAAGATAATCATGCGATTTCATCATATAATCGTACGATTGAACTAACGATATACATATTCAAGTTTGCTCTTATTGCAGGAAAGCTTATCCAAGATGACCTCGAAGCATAGTCAACACTTATCAAACCTGATATGACCGTTCAAACAAGATACGCTCGTATTAAAGAACTTAGACGTTACGATCGCAAAACCAGCTTCAGTTATATCCGTTGCATTTATGGCTCAATAATGAACGAACGGTTACGATCCAAGCAGCTATAAAAGAGATTCAAGATCCTACACTCAAGGGGACTAATTCCGAGAGAAAAATAGCAATACCAATATTATTCTCTGTATTTACATTCGATAGTGTTCATTTCTTTATTGTAATCGTACGATATAATTGTAACATCGAGGATATCACCCCTTGTTGGTGATCAATAGTGCAACGTCGACTATCCTATTTAGTCGGCCGCAGGTTTTTTCCTCGACTCAGAGGTTTTTCCTGCGTCATCAATCTTTTTGTCAATTTACTTTTATTTATCGCACGTTTTATCGAACGAGAATTCTTTCTTTTGACGATTCTGCCTCACGACATCTTACGATAATAACTTAAGTAAATTTTTACACAAACAGTACCCATTTGGGAATGGGTCCTTTCGGATTAGTACCAACAGGTTTGGGTTCTTCTTTGCTCTTTTTAGGAGTCTTTTTCTTGGGCTTGGATTTTCTTTTCTTGGCATGAGGAAAGTGGTTATGGTGATTATAGAATCCAAAGTAATTAGGAGCATAACACTCATTCACAAAGGCATTTGCACAATAACCAAAGTGAAAACAATTTTGACAACAAAAGTCACTACGATACCCATAAGTAACATGTTCACAAACATGAAAGTTAAATGGAGTATATGGTATATGACTATGAGCTCTATGAAATTCATCTTTGAAAAATCTGTTTTTCGCAAATCTAGGCTTATGTGCAAATGGCTTTGGACGACCGCTTTCTTTTGATCCATTCTCCTTTTCTCTATGCCTACCCTGTCTCATATGGTTATTTGTCATGTTTGGAGAAGCATGATTAGAGCCTTTGACATTATGAGTATGAGTATGAGTATGAGAAACATTTTTCCTCGAATGGAAGTTGTGTGATTGTTCCTTTCGATTGAAAGTATTCTTTGGTTTTCAAAAACGTTTGCTTTTCTTAGGAACATTCACATTTGAACGAGATGAACTCGCAACTTCAGACTCAAGGGTAATCACTTTGTCTTTCCCTTTGTCTTTCCGGGTTATTTTAGGAGGATCCACGTTTCCTGGTTTGGACAAGCCTGATGATCTACCATTCTCACCAACCCTATTGCTACAACCATCCGATACAATTTCAGAAATTTGTACCGTTGATTTAGGTGCCGTATATGTTAAGTCTTCCATGTATGAAATGGTGGTGCAGATTGGAGACCTAAGTACCATAGATTGTGAGTTTTGAGAAAAAGTACTTGAAGGTCTAAAATCCGGTGCATCAACATTCAATGTATGGTGATGATGACGTGAGTTATCACGAGTTCCAAATGTGGATTGCTTATCTTTTGATGGACTCTTGGATTTGAGGGCAGTTTCAAGTTCATTGATTTTACTCAAGAACAAGTCCTTTTCCCTAAGGCTCATGCGCCTCTCATCCTCAAGTTCAGCCTCAAGTGTAGCAATCCTCTTTTCAAAGAAAGTTCTGTTATCATTGAAAATTTTAGAAAGGATTGGAACTTCCTGATTCATCTCAGCCTCAGTATAGCTAGGCATGTAATCCTTAGACAAAGGAATCTCACGCGTTGCATAACTGGCATTGAGAGATGTATAGTTGAAGGGAAATGATTGTTTGTTTTTTCTAGCTTTTTCCTTTTTCTCAATTTCCTTCAACTGTTCAGGATCATCAGACTCTTTCATGAAAACAATTTTGTATCCAAGACTCATGTACCGAAGGTCATACATGGTAGGAGTCTTGGATATGGCACGCTTAAGATAGCATGGACTTTTATATCCAATGCCTTCCTTTGGATTGTAATAATTGAACTCTTTGGGTTGGTTCATATGAATGGTTTGATCGGTTTGGCCTCTCTTTAGGAACTTGTCCTCCATATCTTTTATTTTTGCAAAGAGATTTGTTCGTTCGGCAAAAATGGCTTCATACTTTTGAACACTTACTCTACTTAGAATCTCATCCTCATGAAGTTTCTTTTGCAAGTCTGAGATGTTATCATTCAGACTAGCAACTTTATCTTCTAACGTTTTGTTGGCAAGAGTAAGAGTGGTTACCTTTTCTTTGGAATGAGCTAGTTCAATGGAGAATTTCACAACTAAGGCATGCTCACTAGCTAATTTGGATTCTGCTATAGCAGTTAAATTATTTGCCTTTTTGATTTTCTTGTCATATTCAGACACTCTAAGAGCAAGATCTTTCAGTTGATTTTCAAGTTCAATGTATGGGTCTGGAAGTACCTCAGAAGGTGACTCTGAATGATTTGAGTCAAGGTCGTCGTAATCACGTCCTCCTTCTTCTGAGTACAGCTCCTCCTCATCATGGTTAGCCATCAGACATAGTTGATCTTCTCTTCCTTCATCATTTGTCAGGTCCCATGCCTCATCTTGGATAAGCATACATACAGGACCTCCTTCCTGATCATCACCTGACATTCTGAGCCCAGTTTCCACTCATCAACCGAGGCCATTCTTCCCTCAAAATCAACCCCATGTTTCCCAACAACCATTTGTCCAGCCACAAATATCACAGCCATTTGTCCAGCCACAAGTATCGCAACCTTTCATCCAACCGCAAGTGTCACAAGTTAGCCTACCACCGCCACCTCCAGTCAACAACTCACGTCCTATCTTCCCTCCGTTACCATCAGGTCCTTACCCCGGAGCAACCACGTTCACTTACAACCAACCTCAAACAGGGCCTCGTCCCTTTATACCTATTCCAAAACCTATATCGCACGTTCCCACCGCAGCTACCGCCATAACTCATATTCCAAACTTATCGAACGTTTCAGGAACCTCTAACAATCCACCACACAATGACATCGTGGATATTCGACTAAAAATGCTAGAAGAGTAAAACAAAGCAATGCTCGCATTGTTAACCAAACTTCCTGGAGCTGCCGTACCCATCGAAGTTGAACCTAAAACTGGATTCCAAGCCTCACCCTATATCGATGAGATTGCTCTCGTTGATATTCCCAAAAAATATAACATCCCAGCTTTCACACCAAAATACTCTGGAATCTCTGATCCTGTGGAACACATCGCACAATACAAGCAGCTAGTGTGGACAGTTCCTATTCCAACCCAGTTTCAAGAAATATGCATGTGCAAGGGCTTTGGATCAACACTTACCGGAGCTGCGTTGCAATGGTTAATCAATTTGAAACCCAAGAGCATCGCATCGTGGTCTGAGTTAGTAAACCAGTTTACTCGACAGTTTGCAAGCAGTCGCAAGATGGAGAAACAAACAAGCGATCTCTACTATGTCGTGCAAAAAACAGGTGAAACCATCCGTGAATATTTTAACAGGTTCAATGCAGAGATGATCGAAGTTAAGAACTGCGATGTGCGGACGGCGATCGAAGCATACAAACGTGGATTAGATACATCCTCGGAGTTATACACAGATCTAACGAAGTATCCACCAGAAAACTTCGATGATGTACGAGCTCGTACGTTGGCACACATGAGGATCGAAGATGACGCCATTTTCCGGCGTAAACACTCGAACGATAAGAAAAATCTTGGAGCGCAGAAACATGATTTCAAACCTAAACGAGTAAACAAGATTGATAATTCCCGACGCGATCAGAATAAACGTTCGAACCAAGGTAAAGGTAAAGTAAGATATCCAGATTTGTCAACTTACCATTTTGCAGGTACAACGAAAGACTTGGTGGATTCTCTACGGAACTTGGAAGTTAACGTACGATGGCCTAAAAAACCAGAGAATCCTAGCAAAGACAAAGATCAAACAAAATGGTGCGACTTCCACAGCGATCACGGGCACAATACAGATGATTGTATTAGTTTGAAGAAGGAGATCGCATACCTCAAATCGAACGGACATCTTAAAAACCTTCTAAGCGATGATTCGAAAAGACCAACGTCACCCGTTCCAACGAAGGTTGTAAACTGCATTACAGGTGGATCAGAAGTGTGTGGCCTCACCTATTCTGCGGCAAAAAGGCACGCACGAGAAGGGCCTAAAGGACATCCCATCCCAAATGAATCCAGGACTACGGAAGAAAAGGAGCTCGATGCTACGAAGATATCGTTCGATATCGAAGATATGTCAGACGCTCATCAGAAACACCATGATGCACTGGTTATTCAGTTAACAATTGGTAACTGTCTAACCAAGAGAGTACTAAACGACGGAGGCAGCTCAGCCAACGTAATATTCGCAGAAACACTCAAGATCATGGGTATTGATCGATCCAACATAGTACGACGAACAACAACACTAATTGGATTCAACGGAGATGCAACTAGTACTCTTGGAGAGATCATACTACCAGTCTTCGCTAAAGGCATAAATAAGCAAACAAAGTTCAACGTCATCGATTGTCCTTCCGCCTACAACGCTATACTTGGAAGACCTTGGATCCACGATATGAAGGCCGTACCATCAACGTATCATCAGAAGATCAAATTCCCATCTCCATGGGGCGTGCAAGAGATAGTCAGTGAAAAGAAAATCGCAAGGGAATGCTACAAAATTACGATGAAGGCCAAACCGCACGATATCTAGCAATTACAGAGCCAGGATGGAGTACGATCGTACGATGATCTTCAATTAGAGGAAGTCGTATTGGATCACAAACATCCTGATCGCAAAGTCTTCGTAGGTGCAACTCTAACCCCCGATATAAAAAATAGTATAATTTCTTTTTTGCAGGAACATTCGGATTGTTTTGCGTGGTCACACGAGGATATGGTGGGGATAGATCCTAATATCATATCGCACAAGTTGAACGTAGATCCTACGTTTAAACCCGTTAAGCAAAAAAGAGGCAAGTTTGCACCAGAACGCAACAAGGTGATCAACGAGGAAGTGGAAAATCTACTCAAAACGGGAAAAATTCAAGAAGTAAAGTATCCAGATTGGCTCGCCAACGTGGTGGTAGTACAAAAGAAGAATGGAAAGTGGCGAGTATGCATCGACTTCACGGACCTAAACAAAGCTTGTCCAAAGGATCCCTTTCCTTTGCCACACATCGATGCAATGGTCGATGCAACAGCGGGGCACGAGTTACTAACGTTCATGGACGCATATTCCGGATATAACCAGATCCTAATGCATAAAGACGATCAAGAGAAGACTGCGTTTATGACTGATAAGGGCATATACTGTTACAAAGTAATGCCATTTGGGCTCAAGAATGCTGGATCAACATACCAAAGACTCGTAAACAGGATGTTCAAAGATCACCTTGGACGTACGATGGAAGTATATATCGACGATATGCTCGTAAAATCAGAACGATCACAAGATCACATCCAACATCTAAAACAATCGTTCGATATATTACGAGAATACAAGATGAAACTCAACCCAACCAAGTGCTCTTTCGGAGTACGTGCGGGAAAGTTTCTTGGATACATGGTTACACGACGAGGGATCGAGGCGAGTCCAGAGCAGATCAAAGCAATCTTGGAAATCCAGTCACCAAGGAATGTAAAAGAGGTACAAAAGCTGACTGGACGAGTAGCGGCCCTGAACAGGTTCATCTCACGATCATCCGATAAGTGTCATTTGTTCTACAACGTGCTTCGAAAGAACAAAGGCTTCGATTGGACAGAGGCACACGAGGAAGCACTACAAAGCTTAAAGAAGTATATGTCCAATCCTCCGTTGTTGACGAAACCAATCGAAGGAGAGAGCTTGCAATTATACCTCGCTGTAAGTAACAACGCTGTTAGCGCAGTGCTCGTACGAGAAGGTAACCAACATTAGCAACCTATCTATTATACAAGTAAGTCTTTCCTCGATGCTGAAACAAGGTACACATCTATGGAAAAACTCTTACTTGGCCTCGTAACCGCAGC
This sequence comes from Centaurea solstitialis, assembly GCA_030169165.1. Taxonomy (NCBI): domain Eukaryota; kingdom Viridiplantae; phylum Streptophyta; class Magnoliopsida; order Asterales; family Asteraceae; genus Centaurea; species Centaurea solstitialis. Next base: position 63,794,003 of record CM058042.1, read on the forward strand.
AAAAAAGTTAAGGCATTATTTCGAATCGCATCATATAATCGTTGTTACTAACTATCCTCTTAAGATCGTACTTCGTAAGCCTGAACTTACAGGACGATTAGCAAAGTGGAGTATTTATCTTAGCAGCTTCGATCTAACATATCAACCAAGAACAGCAATAAAGTCTCAGGCGTTAGCAGATTTCGTAGCAGAATTCAGTCCTGGGATCGAAGAACCATCGTACGATGAAATCAGTAATGTGATGATTCACGACAACGAAACATGGACCATGCATGTTGACGGAGCTTCTAACGCATGAGGTTCAGGATTGGGAGTAGTCCTGAAATCACCACGATTGGTCGAATGATATATGGAACTATCTCAAAAACGACCAACTCCCTGAAGACAAATTAGAAGCCCGGAAAGTCAGACTTAAAAGCTCTCGATACACGATCTTCGATGATCAACTGTATCGAAGGTCCACGACGGGTTTAATCTTACGATGCGTGGTAAACAGGCAACAAATCGATCAAATCCTTCAAGAGATGCACGATGGAGAATGTGGAAACCATTCTGGGGGCAGAACCCTTGCTAACAGAATCTCGAGGCAAGGATATTATTGGCCTACTCTTCGAGAAGACTCGATAAGGTATGTTCAAAGGTGCGATGCTTGTCAGAGACACTCAGGTACGTCACATCTACCTTCTGAACCCCTACACTCTGTCTTAATCCCATGGCCATTCATGCGATGGGGGATCGACATCGTAGGAAAATTACCACCTGCTCCAGGTCAGAAAGTATTTTTACTTGTTCTTACTGATTATTTCTCTAAATGGATTGAAGCCGCAACTTTCTCACAGGTTAGGGATAAGGAAGTTATCTCCTTTATCCAAACTAACATTATTTACAGGTTTGGAGTACCATCAGAAATAACGTGCGATAATGGGTCCCAATTTATAAGTGAGAGAACTCGAAAGTTCTGCGATGAACGTGGGATAAAACTCATTACATCGACCCCAAGATATCCACAATCCAACGGCTTGGCTGAATCCAGCAACAAGACCATTATTAATTCTATTCGAAAGAGGTTGAAAGCTGCAAAGGGTCGATGGGTCGAAGAATTACCATCTGTTTTATGGGCAAATCGCACGACACCTAGAACCTCAACTGGACAAACTCCCTTTTCCCTAGTATATGGATGTGAAGCAGTCCTTCCAATCGAATCACAGGTTCCTGTTGCTCGACATCGTACGATTGAACAAAACTCGATAGACTTGTGTTACGATATCGATGCTTTGGAAGAACTAAGAGAGAAAGCCTTTCAAAAGATGGCATCGCAGAAAGCCATGGTTGAACGCTACTTCAATAAAAAGGTGAAAGTCAAGGTATTTCAAGTTGGAGATCATGTCCTGCGACGTGTCTTTCCGAATACACAAGAATCGAACGCTGGAAAACTTTCCATCAAATGGGAAGGACCTTACATCATTACCAAGATCGTGGGGAAAGGTGCCTATAAGATTTCAACCATCGAAGGTAATGAAATCCCACGTAGTTGGAATGCAACTCATCTAAAAAGGTACTACTTCTAAAACCCTTTTTATTTTACTATTATTTCATCGAACGATTACTGACTTAGGCATCGGAGCGCCGTTGGTCAATCCAACGGCCACCCCTTAGCCAATTTTACTCGCAGGTAACGCACGATTATCGCAAGACATCGCACGATTATCGCAGGATATTGCACAATCTATGGCAAACATCGCCCGATAAAACAACATGCTCAAATCGCATAGAACTTAAAAGATGCATCAATTTTTCGCAAGAGCGCAAGTCAAAACGCCAGACGCATGATTAACAGAAACGTTTCTAAAATTTTTTAAGTGCCTTAAACTCATGATAAACATCACAAGCTAAAACGCACGATTAATTAAGGCCTTAAACATAGAATCAGCTAAAACGCACGATTATCTATTCATTAAAAGTACTTAAGACAAAAATAAAGTACTAATTCAACATCGCACGATTGCAAAAAAAAGATAATTTCATTAAAAAGTACTTAAAAGTACTATGATTACATCAAAAGGAATTTAAATTTCAGGGTTGGCCTCTACGCCAACACCTTCTTCTACACTAACTTCTACGATAGGAGGAGTGACTTCAGCAGCCTTGTCCACGATGCCGGATCCAGAGGCATCATCATTTTTATCCTCCTCCTCGATCATCGTGACTTCGGCCTCTTTGCTCTTCTCAGCACCTTCCTCCTCTTCATCAGCATCCTTGGCGTCATCAGCATCCAGGAGCTCATCAGATCCCATCGCATCGCGGAAAGCCCCCAGTTCACCCTTGGCAGCCTCGATGGTGTATGTGCCACCAATAAATTGGCGTATTAAGGCTGCACGGGCCACCATCCTGGATAACACCATCTCATCTTTGAGATCCAAGATCTCAGATGATAAGGCCTTCTCGCGATCTGCCATCTCCACACGCGATGCAGCCAGTTCTTCCTCCAGCTTGGCGATACGATTATTTGCCGCTGTCAGCCTTGCACGTTGTTCTGATCGAACGTGCTCAGCCTCATCCAGTTTAGCTATCAAATCGTCCGCCTCAACCCGTTTGGCTTCCAGATCAGCAGCCATCTTAGATGCCTTCTCCCTAGCCTTCTTCGCCTCGTTCACAGCAGCCCTTTCACTGGACATCTTCGCCTTCATGTCCCTCTGAACGGTCTCCAATCTTTGGTGAAGACCAAGACACGCCTGGAAAGCCTGCATAACACAAGATGATTAGAACACATAATTATAATATATCGTAAGATAAAAGCATCGTACGATAGCTTACCATGAAAGAGTATCCAACAGCACCGGCATCGAGCTCGCCAATCCGACGAGTGTCCATATGGGCCTTCTGCGATGGAAGCATATATTGTTCGATGGCAGGGAAAAGGTCATCTTGGTTGATGACATCGCCATCCAGAAAGTTTGAGGGTAAAGAAATGTGGATTGACGTCTCACCCTCCTTCCCCTTTGGAGGCTTGGCTGAGGCTCTTTTCTCCTTTGGCATCGTAGGAGACATCGTAGGAGGAGGAGCAGTGTGAATCGGGGTCGCATCGACCACATCATCCGCCTGTCGTACGGCTTCCTTTGATGCGATCGGAACACCCGAAGAAGACCTTGTCTTCTTAGGCTGTGGCTCCATGCCACTTATTCCCTTCTTCTTCTCCAGAGCCCTCTTGGCCGCCGCTAAGTTGGCCAACTTCTTTGCAGGTTTCTTTTGGCCTAAAATAAGCAAGAAAAACGTACGTTAATATCACACGATACAAGAAAACGTAAGATAAGAAAGAGGATAAAATTATCGCACGATTTACCTTCCATCTCCCCTTCTTCTTTTTCTTCTTCTTCACTCAACACTTGAACTTCAAGATCTTCGTCGCTATCCTCCCTCGGACTCTTCCCCTTAGATTTGGCGTACGATCTTTCCTGAACACCGTACTCCAAGAAGCGATTAACAGCCTCAGTGGATTCCTCGAAAGAAAATTCGATCTCTGCATAAAGAAACGTACGATAAGGAATTATGCAATAAAAACAAACGAAGAAAAAATACGCGAAACATCCTATATCTAGTGGGTTCCATTCTGGAGCCACCCATCCACCTTCCTCCAAGACCGATGAGGATCGCACGAACGCATATCGAGCCTTCCACCCTCGATCAAACGCCTGAGTACCATGTACTAACATGGCATCACCCCTACCCTTGGGATAAATCCCATACCTATCATAATCAGAGACCTTCACGGTATACGCCGTGAGAAGGTCATCGACGGTGAAAGGGGCTCTACCCCAGTTCTCGGTTACACGTTCGATAATGCTCACGACCCTCCAGAATTGGGGCATGAGCTGTCCAGGAGATAAACTAAATCGTGTCATAAAGGCACGAGATAGAGGACTGTAAGGCCAGGTACACCCAATCTTAAAGGGGTATTCGAACAAGGCAAAGAAGCCTGCCGGAGCATCAGCGGGTCTAACCTCGCCGGGTGATTTGATTACAGCCTCCTTAGGCATCCTAGCAAGTTTCCTAAGGTGGATTAGGTCGATTTCTCCCTGAATTGTACTCTTAACCTCCATAATTTCTCTAAAGCTAAGACGATCTAAACTCCTATGTAATCTATCGAAACGCAGCAAATCGAAATTCCTAGGATTCTTCTCAGCCCTAACTTTCAAACGCATGAACTGAAAATTGAAACAAGGGATAGAAAGATACCTTATAGGCGAGTTGAAACTAAATCTTCTTAAAGATTAGAAAGATTCGGTTAGAATGGGATTTGAATTCGAAATTGGAAAGGATTTTGAGATAATTATGGAAGAAATCTTATCTTTATATGAAATTGAACTCTTCCCCAAGAAATTGAGGTCGAATCGAGCATCGACACCTGTCCCTCATAACCGTTGCATTGACAGCTTGCAATTAACCAAGTTAATAACGCCGTTAACGTGAAAACCGGTTCATATTCGACAAAATTGATCATGATAAAATCGATGTGCTAACGATTTGATTTTGCAGATATAAGATTCAGAAAATCAATAACTTATTTTCTAAATCTTGGGGGCAAACTGTTTGGGTGAAATTTTATCATCGAACGATTGAACGAATAGAATCGTAAGATATCTTCCAGGATAATATTCCTGTATTAAGATAAGGTCCTGAAGTAAAGATATAATTACCATCGAACGAAGACAAATGATCATCGAAGATAATCATGCGATTTCATCATATAATCGTACGATTGAACTAACGATATACATATTCAAGTTTGCTCTTATTGCAGGAAAGCTTATCCAAGATGACCTCGAAGCATAGTCAACACTTATCAAACCTGATATGACCGTTCAAACAAGATACGCTCGTATTAAAGAACTTAGACGTTACGATCGCAAAACCAGCTTCAGTTATATCCGTTGCATTTATGGCTCAATAATGAACGAACGGTTACGATCCAAGCAGCTATAAAAGAGATTCAAGATCCTACACTCAAGGGGACTAATTCCGAGAGAAAAATAGCAATACCAATATTATTCTCTGTATTTACATTCGATAGTGTTCATTTCTTTATTGTAATCGTACGATATAATTGTAACATCGAGGATATCACCCCTTGTTGGTGATCAATAGTGCAACGTCGACTATCCTATTTAGTCGGCCGCAGGTTTTTTCCTCGACTCAGAGGTTTTTCCTGCGTCATCAATCTTTTTGTCAATTTACTTTTATTTATCGCACGTTTTATCGAACGAGAATTCTTTCTTTTGACGATTCTGCCTCACGACATCTTACGATAATAACTTAAGTAAATTTTTACACAAACAGTACCCATTTGGGAATGGGTCCTTTCGGATTAGTACCAACAGGTTTGGGTTCTTCTTTGCTCTTTTTAGGAGTCTTTTTCTTGGGCTTGGATTTTCTTTTCTTGGCATGAGGAAAGTGGTTATGGTGATTATAGAATCCAAAGTAATTAGGAGCATAACACTCATTCACAAAGGCATTTGCACAATAACCAAAGTGAAAACAATTTTGACAACAAAAGTCACTACGATACCCATAAGTAACATGTTCACAAACATGAAAGTTAAATGGAGTATATGGTATATGACTATGAGCTCTATGAAATTCATCTTTGAAAAATCTGTTTTTCGCAAATCTAGGCTTATGTGCAAATGGCTTTGGACGACCGCTTTCTTTTGATCCATTCTCCTTTTCTCTATGCCTACCCTGTCTCATATGGTTATTTGTCATGTTTGGAGAAGCATGATTAGAGCCTTTGACATTATGAGTATGAGTATGAGTATGAGAAACATTTTTCCTCGAATGGAAGTTGTGTGATTGTTCCTTTGGATTGAAAGTATTCTTTGGTTTTCAAAAACGTTTGCTTTTCTTAGGAACATTCACATTTGAACGAGATGAACTCGCAACTTCAGACTCAAGGGTAATCACTTTGTCTTTCCCTTTGTCTTTCCGGGTTATTTTAGGAGGATCCACGTTTCCTGGTTTGGACAAGCCTGATGATCTACCATTCTCACCAACCCTATTGCTACAACCATCCGATACAATTTCAGAAATTTGTACCGTTGATTTAGGTGCCGTATATGTTAAGTCTTCCATGTATGAAATGGTGGTGCAGATTGGAGACCTAAGTACCATAGATTGTGAGTTTTGAGAAAAAGTACTTGAAGGTCTAAAATCCGGTGCATCAACATTCAATGTATGGTGATGATGACGTGAGTTATCACGAGTTCCAAATGTGGATTGCTTATCTTTTGATGGACTCTTGGATTTGAGGGCAGTTTCAAGTTCATTGATTTTACTCAAGAACAAGTCCTTTTCCCTAAGGCTCATGCGCCTCTCATCCTCAAGTTCAGCCTCAAGTGTAGCAATCCTCTTTTCAAAGAAAGTTCTGTTATCATTGAAAATTTTAGAAAGGATTGGAACTTCCTGATTCATCTCAGCCTCAGTATAGCTAGGCATGTAATCCTTAGACAAAGGAATCTCACGCGTTGCATAACTGGCATTGAGAGATGTATAGTTGAAGGGAAATGATTGTTTGTTTTTTCTAGCTTTTTCCTTTTTCTCAATTTCCTTCAACTGTTCAGGATCATCAGACTCTTTCATGAAAACAATTTTGTATCCAAGACTCATGTACCGAAGGTCATACATGGTAGGAGTCTTGGATATGGCACGCTTAAGATAGCATGGACTTTTATATCCAATGCCTTCCTTTGGATTGTAATAATTGAACTCTTTGGGTTGGTTCATATGAATGGTTTGATCGGTTTGGCCTCTCTTTAGGAACTTGTCCTCCATATCTTTTATTTTTGCAAAGAGATTTGTTCGTTCGGCAAAAATGGCTTCATACTTTTGAACACTTACTCTACTTAGAATCTCATCCTCATGAAGTTTCTTTTGCAAGTCTGAGATGTTATCATTCAGACTAGCAACTTTATCTTCTAACGTTTTGTTGGCAAGAGTAAGAGTGGTTACCTTTTCTTTGGAATGAGCTAGTTCAATGGAGAATTTCACAACTAAGGCATGCTCACTAGCTAATTTGGATTCTGCTATAGCAGTTAAATTATTTGCCTTTTTGATTTTCTTGTCATATTCAGACACTCTAAGAGCAAGATCTTTCAGTTGATTTTCAAGTTCAATGTATGGGTCTGGAAGTACCTCAGAAGGTGACTCTGAATGATTTGAGTCAAGGTCGTCGTAATCACGTCCTCCTTCTTCTGAGTACAGCTCCTCCTCATCATGGTTAGCCATCAGACATAGTTGATCTTCTCTTCCTTCATCATTTGTCAGGTCCCATGCCTCATCTTGGATAAGCATACATACAGGACCTCCTTCCTGATCATCACCTGACATTCTGAGCCAAGCATTATCTTTCTTTACTTCCTTTCCCTTGTCTTCAGACTTAGCTTTATCCTCAAGTTTCTGGTAGTTAACTCTACCACCCTGTTCACCTCTTCTCAGATGGTTGTTAGAAGACATAGGTTTTCTTGCGTTTCTCTTAGACATAGACTTGGTGATCAATGCCAAGGCCTTCTTTATGTCATTCATCTCTTCATCAGATTCATCTTTATGGACATGGAGAACCGGTGGTCGGGTATCGGACTCGATCGCTAAAGCATCACGTGTGTTCATGGTTGATTACGGATCTTAAACCACTTAGTTTGATCCGGTAGTTGGATTGGTGAAAATATTCAAGTATGAGTTCCGATGTGGGCTTTGGTATTAGCCTTTTGTGCTAAAAAGACTTAGAAAAATTTCAGAAGTGCTGGAGCTGAAAACACTTAGAAAAATTTCAAAAGTGCCGGAGCAGAAAACCCAAATCTAAGTGCTGGAGCTGAAAATACTTAGAAAAAATCGGGAATGCCGAAGCCGAAAATCCAAAACCTCAATGACGAAACTAACTTTTTTCACCGGAACCAACACCCAAAGGATCAAGAGCAAGTGGTAGGCTCTGATACCAATTGTGGGTTCCAAATCAACCACAATGAACACTTAGATTTTATATTGTAAACTTTAAGTACAAGATCTAGAGTGATGGAGTAATGATCATGATGAAAAATATACTAAGTGTAAAAGACATCAAATGATTCATAGCTCTCAAATGATTACAAGGGAAGTGGAAAGTACAAATGAAGAATTAAGCTCCTATTTATACTAAACTAAAAGGGGCCAAAAGGCCTTAGAAAGCATGGGCCTAAACACTTGGGCCAAAATAACAAAATTACATTTAAGGAACATAGTTTGAATTAATTACAAATTGACACAACTAACAAATAAATCTAACAAAGTCCAATCCACAAACTTACAAATAAGGAAAGTAAAGTTTACACTATTACAAAATTGGTCTAAGCTTATTTGAATGCTTTTTAATGCAAACTCGAAGAATACTAAATGCAATTAAGATGCAATGGACGTAACCAACGACAAAGATTCAATGTGTAATTAATAGACCCTAATTGTTACGACGTAATCATTAAGAGCTCATGTTGATCTAGCTCTCCTAAGACCTGATGAAATGATAATGATCATGTTACTTAACTTAGTGAATAGGTCTTTACTTATTATTATAGCTTGAGAAATTATCACTGAGTTTGTTCAGTGTTATTCCTTGTTACTTATGTTGTAACATGTAATCATCAGGATCAGGATCAGAAGTTGAAAGAGTTTGTTCTGGAGACTACTGATCTTGACCATCAAAGTGAAGACCACTTGAAGACATTAAGATCATACTCAAGAACCATCAGCGAAGTCGAAAAATTAGCTGATGACAGGAACAGCATGCTCGTGATCTGAAGACGGAACTCAGTGATAGCAGGCTGCTCAAATTCATATGACATCCTGAAGAACCATCAGGATATAGTGACCCCTGATCATCATCAGTATCAGGGCTTTCCTCACTGATCAGTATCCTGATCCTGAAGGATTAGTATAATGTCTTAGTCAAATGCACAAAAGGATTACACGTCTTTACTGACACAAAAAGTACACAGTGATAGTTACTTTACTGTTCCCTCCGTACTTATCAGACCTCAAGGCAACTATTTATATAAGCTCACTTTTGCACAACATGCAAAAGAGATTGTTTATAGTAAATAGTACAAAGGACCACTAAAAGTGTGACACGCACACAATAGTAGGTATGCATGCATTTAATGCATTGGGTATAAATGGACGTGAAGATGATGTTCTCCATACCTCTTCTTCATCCTTCCTTATACCCTAATCCTTTCTTTCTTCATCCCTCACATTCTTATCTTTTCTAGATCTTCTCACTTTATTGCATAGTGAAAGAAAGCTTAAATTGTTTAGTTTAGACTTTAGTCTTTTCTATTCCGCAACAATCTGTAAATTCAAAGTGTTAATACAACATAGAATTTAAAAGTGAAAATTGGTGTGATTATATTCAACCCACCCTTCTATAATCCCATACACTAATCTTTACTTGAAGGTCACCCTTTGGGACCAACAGCTCATAACTCTCAAGGCAGTTACAAATCCACCTATAAAAAGGAAACCAAGCTCATCTACAAGGGGACAACACTCGACTATCAGAAATCAGTTTCTTTATTCTCATTAGGGATACTACTTATGATCTATTGTATTTATCATACGATCAATGTTTATCTCCTCATTGTACATAGGTCCAAACTACTGTAACATCAAGGACATCATCCATGTTTGGTGATAACTAGCGCAACATTGCCTATATTTTAAGTCGACCGCATGTTTTTTTCTCAATTTAAGGTTTTTATTGTGTCATCAAACCTTTTGTCTCTCTTTTCACATTTATCAAATTGGTTCCTTTCTTTAATTCGATAAGCTCCACAACAACCTTGACTTGTTTTAAGTGCAATTTTTGGCATTAACAGATATAGAGAATTCTTTATATTAAGAGTTTTTCCTTTAATTCTACAATTTAGAAAATTAGATAGGGAGGCTGTTGGAGTGATTTAGAAAACAAAAAATGAATTTTCTCTAAATAAAGGAAGCTATTAAAGATGTTTTAATATATTATAGTACATACACTACAAAAAAAATATATGTCAAGTATCCACAGTTCATAAAAAGCTTCGAAAAATTTGTGTGACAAATAGTTTTTATATAGAGATTGTTAGAAAAGAAAAAACTCTACATTTATAAATGTGTACTTTTGATTTCAAAAGTCCACGTTTTTAAATGTGTAATTTTTGTGATTAGAAAAGTTCACACTTTAAAGTGTGGAACTTTTGTAACCTTAAAATTATTTTTCAAAATTTCCATGCTTAGAAATGTGAAAATTTAGATTATTTCTCCATACTAATAAATGTGATTTTAACTATACTTTTCACACTTTCATATGTAAAGATTTGTTAAAAAAAAATTGTAACGCCAAATATATATACGTTTTATTATAGTTTTCCACACTTGAAAAGGTGTGGATAATCAACCACTTTCTTATAGTGATATTAAGAGTCTGTAAAAATAAATGTGGGAAGTAGGTTCCTAATTCGTTAAATACTTTAAATGGTATTTTATCAGTGTTCTTTATTTATTAAATTTAAGATAGAAATAGAAGGGTATTATTATTTAGAGTTAAAAAGAAAACCTCCTGGACTGTGAATAATTGTTTAGAGTTGAATTGGTTAGTGAGTCGAACTAAGTAGACAGTGTAGGGGCCAAATTGTAAAATTTAGTAAAATATCATTGACTTACACACAAACCTATAATGAGGAGAAAGAGAAACAGGGGGCCATGGCCCCCCATAGCCCTTCTTACCCTCCGTCCCTAGCTAGTCCCCAACTTTGAGTGATCATCGACCGAAGAGAACCCGAGCTAAGCTAGGAGTTACAGAACTTTAAAGGGTGTGTGCCAAAGTCTAGGATCTTCAGGTCAAAAATAATTGCGCAATGGTCCAAATAAAGATGTGGTAAGGCAAACATACTCGGACTCGGCTAGGAATCGAACAAGCATCTAGAAAGTAGGAAATGATCAATTTTACTAAACTTGCTTTTGTTGGAACTGACCCATGTGAACCACTTTCCTCCTAGATGAGGCTCGAAAAGGTAGCTATCCCAAGATTTTCAAGTTATTCAACAATGTTGAATGAACATGTACGAACTATATTTTTGAAAAATTATAAACATGTATGACCATATTTTATATGATGACTGAACATGAATGAACTAGGTTTGACCTTGACTGAACAAGCCTTCACTTGTATAAACATATATACACATTTGGAGGAACATGCATAACTGGATACATGTATAAACATGAATTCACTTTTTTTACGATGCATACATAAATTTAGTTGGCGTTGATCAATAAATTACATTAATATCATAAATGATTTCAACCATCCATTTAAAAAATCAATGATGATGATTGGTTAATAAACTTAATATTAAATATTGGGTTAAAAAAAAAACTTACCCATATTGTGATCTTATTATTTTATTGGTAACTACGTAGACTTACAACAAGAGATACAACACCAAATAATCAAATTAATACTCATACGTCTATTGATAACACAAATTCAACATGAAATGCTCGAATTTACGTCATGCCAAACTTATTTCCGCATATTTTTGTGACCTCGAAGGGGATGCGCGTCCGAGGTCAGGCGGGGTTGAGGGCCAAGGGGCGGGTTTGAAGTGACATTCACTACAATTTACAGGATGCGGGATGCCTAAAGTGAATATGCATTATAATCGAGTGTTTTGTAAGACCAAACCAAAAAGCATCCTATCTAATTATCTAAAGGCATTACAAAAAGTCTATAAGACGTTTTTGAGAGTCGTAATCAATTTTTTGGGTCATTTTTAAATTAAACGTCATATTAACCATTTTATAGGAGATTAATTTGAAATTTTGTCATATTGTTGTTCCAGATTCAAATTATAATCCATTATTAAAGTAAAATATAACAATCAATCAGTCATATCTTCATGCATCTCAAAGTGTATACAATATGAAGCTCTCAATCCACTGTGTTTAGACCTTCGGTTTCACACACTCAATGATAATACGGTAACTCACTTAAGAGTATTTATACCTTCAATCCTCACTTACACCTTTCATTCTCTCACTTTATTACCATAACATTTTCTACCAAAGTAAAATACAACTTTGACACTTTTAACATTAAAAATAAACTTTGACTTTTTTGACTTAATTTGTCTTTCATTTCATCTTTAGCATCATCTTGTGATCTCGTATACAATTTGATTTTGCACCTAACACCTATAAACACATGTTCTTCTTCTAAGAGGGGTTTATAGGATGGTTTTTAAAAACGCCCTACAATATTATCTAATAAAACAGTTTATTTTGAAATTGTCCTAAAAAAGTTGTTATAACACCTGAAAGCGTCTTATAATTTATTGTAACATTTTTAGATACGACGTTTTTTTATTTAATCCAATGCATATTTTAGACGCCGGATAAACTTATTTTTATATTTTTTTTAAACAACGTTAACAATTATTTAAAAAGGGCTAACAAAGGAGCTAGCAAGTGGAATTACAATTACTTTTTTACATTATTCCGCAGCTATCTGTTTCAGAATCAAATATAGCATGAGTATAGTAAGTTGGAGCAGTTCTTTCAGTTCTATACATATCATCATCATTGTTATTATTCTCTAACCTCTGCAAGAGACCAGATGAAGTTGGTGCATCTTGCCTTTCAAGACGAGTTTCCTCCAACAAAAGTCGATCTCGAGCCTCATTAAAACTTGTCGTGATGGGGTTGTATTTGTTGCTATCCCTCAGACCGGAGATCAGCTGCAAATCTATCTCTTGCTCAGGGATCGGGTTTCCCAAGTTGGGCAATTGGTCGGAAACTTGTCTCACATGTCTACAATAGTCGAACGTATTTCTGAAATCTCCAGGACGAGCAATTTCGAACTGCTCTTGCACATTCACAACACGTATGCGTCGATCTGTTTGTTGATCGTCTTGAAAAATGTCTTCGAGTCTCGTCCATAACTCCTGAGCAGTAGCACCACCATTTTCTATGATGCTGTGGAGAAGATATTTGGAGATGGTACCATAGATCCATTGTTTGACGATGGCATCTATTCGATTCCATGTGGGGGCGTCAAACAAGGGTACTGATGGAGGTATAGATGCATCAATGTGATGGAGAACATCGTATGCACATGCATGATTCCGGAAAAGTTCAACCCATGATGCATATTGTCCATCTTGATCTTGATTGAGGAGAATGGGAATGAAGCTCTTGATATTATTGACTGAAAAAGCTGGATGATAAGCGTTTGCCATGGATGATGGTGGTACAATCCTTAAATGGTCGAAAAGAAATCAAATAAAGTGGTAAATGGCCGAAAAGAAAAGAAAATATGCTAAATATATATGGGAAGAAAGAAAGTTTTCCGATGGGGGTACTAACTAGAGAAATTAGAAAGGGTATATATAGAGGCGAAATCAATATATCATTGGTTTCAACAATGTTGTGGCGGATTGGTTAACATACGAGGGATTCATAGCATCCTAATCGAGTTCGAGCCTTCCCGTGTACATATCTGAAAACATTTAAGTGGGTCATGTTTAACTTCCAAAATTAACCGGGATTAGTCTAGCTTAATTTGGCCAGGACATCCTTCCAAAAAAAATATCGATATTGGTTCTCTCGTCTGTGTATATTAGAAAATTTTGATGACATCAAATAATGGAATTCAATATATTGTAAATTTATGGGACTTGGTTGGACTTGAAATCAAATTTCTATTTGATTTAAAGAAAAGTATTGATTTGCCGTCTCAATGAAATTATTATAATCAAACAATGCAATTCAATTCCGAATCCAATTAAATCCTATAAACTAAACTTCACGTTATTCTATATATGTTTGGTTTCAAGCAGTGCTGTTAACTACAATTTTGCATAATTTATAGGATTTATTTGTAATAATATAATAAAAATTTCCTTATAAATATAATTTCCCCTACGTCCTTGCAAAACTCCTAAATTACTTCTATATCCTTCCAAACTTTAAAATTACCTCTATATCCTTTCAAACTTTAAAAACTCTTTTCTATATCCAATTAACTATTTTTATGTTTATTAAAACATTTAAATATCAATAATCATTATCAATTTACTATATTACCCTTAATAAAATCTGAGCCAAAATTAAAGACCTTTAAATAATATAATCTAATAAATAAATATTCCCTCCTTCCCAAATTGGTTAATGGGTAACTTGCATTTCTTCTTCTCCACCAATTTCATGAATTCCACCTTTGCACCATATTTATTATTTTGTTGAAGTAGCAAAGATGTGGCTCAACATCTGTTTCGAATATTTCCGCTCCCGATCGTATTAATTAACTGTCAATGCTACTTAGTTGACCAAAAAGAGTCAATATCGAACAAGTAAAAATAGCAAAATTGGCGAAAAGATGAAAACCCCATAATTCTTTTAACCAAATGAGTTAAAGTGATCATATATAGATTGAGGAACCAATCGAAAACATAAACATGAGCAACAGAAAGAAACAAAACAAATCTCATTTTTGTTTCCTTAATACTAATAACAATTCCTCTTGCAAAACAATTAACTGTGAATGCCAACCAAGTTTGACTTTTTTAATCAACTTATTATATAGATTGACCAAGAGAAAAAGAAAACAAATCTCATTTTTCTTTCCTTAATTAATCTTTATAAAAAAAGTCAAAATCAAAATAGTAAAAGTAACAATTGGCCAAAAAATAAAAACCCTAGAACCCATCTTAAACCAAATTGAAATTGGTGATGATACATCAAAACAAAAGTGATATTAGTACTTGAGAGATCTTGTAACGATTAGCTACGGCAAGTATCACATTGATGCACACTATTGGTGGAGAAGAAGAAATGTAGGTTACCCACTAAACAATTTGGAAAGGAGGCAATTATTTATTAGATTAGATTATTTAAAGGTCTTTAATTTTGGCATAGATTTTATTAAGTATAGTAAATTGATAATGATTATTGGTATTTAAATGTTTTAATAAACATAAAAATAAGTATTTGGATATAGAAAAGAGATTTTAAAATTTAGAAGGATATAGAGGTAATTATAAAGTATAGAAGTATAGGAGTAATTTAGGAGTTTTGCAAGGACGTAGGAGAAATTATCCCAAAAATGGAACTTTTGATACACTCCCAATCCTAAAAACCAAACTCATCATTTTGATACACTCCCAACCCTAAAAACCAAACTCATCAAATATTCTAAATACTTCCAAACCCAAATTAACCTAATTCTAAATTATTACAAAAATGTTAAATTACTCTGAAACACATTTCTTCAAATCAAAAGGGATTTTAAAGATGACTCTTATTTCATCTCTAAACAATAAAAAAAAACTATTTATAAAATAGACAATTTCTTTTCCTTTCCTACAATTCTACAAATCTAACACAACAAAAATTTAACTCTTTAAACTAGCATGTGAAACCAAAATTGTGTTTTTAACGTTTATGAACATAAACTTAATTGAGGAACATTTTCATATTATAAAAATAAATCATACAATAGTGAAGTGATCATATAATCTTAATTAAACCATTAGCATTAATGTAATAAACCTATTACATTAATGCAATATCATATTTATTTGATTATTTGAAAAGTCAATGTTTCAATATATATTTTTGAGTAAATTACACTTTTGGTCCCTGTGGTTGTAACATTTTTCAACTTTTGTCCCTAGATTGAATTAATATCACAAATGGTACCTAAGGTTGCCACCTTGTTTCAATTTTGGTCCCTCGAACTAACTTCTATTAAAATGGTCCGTTAGCTTCAGGGGTATTTTTGTCTTTTTTAGTATTTTTACTTATTTTAACTTAAAAGTATTACTATATGATTAATGGGACCCACCATCTCCACTCCCAATATTTTTATTAACAAATAAATAAATAAATATAATATATATATATATATAAACTGATATAACATATATATATATCTGTGTGTGTATGTCTATATTTGTTTGTTCGAGACCATTCACTACCATCACCACCAACATTCACCACCATCACCACCACCATCCACAAACCTTTTGTCTCTCTTTTCACATTTATCAAATTGGTTCCTTTCTTTAATTCGATAAGCTCCACAACAACCTTGACTTGTTTTAAGTGCAATTTTTGGCATTAACAGATATAGAGAATTCTTTATATTAAGAGTTTTTCCTTTAATTCTACAATTTAGAAAATTAGATAGGGAGGCTGTTGGAGTGATTTAGAAAACAAAAAATGAATTTTCTCTAAATAAAGGAAGCTATTAAAGATGTTTTAATATATTATAGTACATACACTACAAAAAAAATATATGTCAAGTATCCACAGTTCATAAAAAGCTTCGAAAAATTTGTGTGACAAATAGTTTTTATATAGAGATTGTTAGAAAAGAAAAAACTCTACATTTATAAATGTGTACTTTTGATTTCAAAAGTCCACGTTTTTAAATGTGTAATTTTTGTGATTAGAAAAGTTCACACTTTAAAGTGTGGAACTTTTGTAACCTTAAAATTATTTTTCAAAATTTCCATGCTTAGAAATGTGAAAATTTAGATTATTTCTCCATACTAATAAATGTGATTTTAACTATACTTTTCACACTTTCATATGTAAAGATTTGTTAAAAAAAAATTGTAACGCCAAATATATATACGTTTTATTATAGTTTTCCACACTTGAAAAGGTGTGGATAATCAACCACTTTCTTATAGTGATATTAAGAGTCTGTAAAAATAAATGTGGGAAGTAGGTTCCTAATTCGTTAAATACTTTAAATGGTATTTTATCAGTGTTCTTTATTTATTAAATTTAAGATAGAAATAGAAGGGTATTATTATTTAGAGTTAAAAAGAAAACCTCCTGGACTGTGAATAATTGTTTAGAGTTGAATTGGTTAGTGAGTCGAACTAAGTAGACAGTGTAGGGGCCAAATTGTAAAATTTAGTAAAATATCATTGACTTACACACAAACCTATAATGAGGAGAAAGAGAAACAGGGGCCATGGCCCCCCATAGCCCTTCTTACCCTCCGTCCCTAGCTAGTCCCCAACTTTGAGTGATCATCGACCGAAGAGAACCCGAGCTAAGCTAGGAGTTACAGAACTTTAAAGGGTGTGTGCCAAAGTCTAGGATCTTCAGGTCAAAAATAATTGCGCAATGGTCCAAATAAAGATGTGGTAAGGCAAACATACTCGGACTCGGCTAGGAATCGAACAAGCATCTAGAAAGTAGGAAATGATCAATTTTACTAAACTTGCTTTTGTTGGAACTGACCCATGTGAACCACTTTCCTCCTAGATGAGGCTCGAAAAGGTAGCTATCCCAAGATTTTCAAGTTATTCAACAATGTTGAATGAACATGTACGAACTATATTTTTGAAAAATTATAAACATGTATGACCATATTTTATATGATGACTGAACATGAATGAACTAGGTTTGACCTTGACTGAACAAGCCTTCACTTGTATAAACATATATACACATTTGGAGGAACATGCATAACTGGATACATGTATAAACATGAATTCACTTTTTTTACGATGCATACATAAATTTAGTTGGCGTTGATCAATAAATTACATTAATATCATAAATGATTTCAACCATCCATTTAAAAAATCAATGATGATGATTGGTTAATAAACTTAATATTAAATATTGGGTTAAAAAAAAAACTTACCCATATTGTGATCTTATTATTTTATTGGTAACTACGTAGACTTACAACAAGAGATACAACACCAAATAATCAAATTAATACTCATACGTCTATTGATAACACAAATTCAACATGAAATGCTCGAATTTACGTCATGCCAAACTTATTTCCGCATATTTTTGTGACCTCGAAGGGGATGCGCGTCCGAGGTCAGGCGGGGTTGAGGGCCAAGGGGCGGGTTTGAAGTGACATTCACTACAATTTACAGGATGCGGGATGCCTAAAGTGAATATGCATTATAATCGAGTGTTTTGTAAGACCAAACCAAAAAGCATCCTATCTAATTATCTAAAGGCATTACAAAAAGTCTATAAGACGTTTTTGAGAGTCGTAATCAATTTTTTGGGTCATTTTTAAATTAAACGTCATATTAACCATTTTATAGGAGATTAATTTGAAATTTTGTCATATTGTTGTTCCAGATTCAAATTATAATCCATTATTAAAGTAAAATATAACAATCAATCAGTCATATCTTCATGCATCTCAAAGTGTATACAATATGAAGCTCTCAATCCACTGTGTTTAGACCTTCGGTTTCACACACTCAATGATAATACGGTAACTCACTTAAGAGTATTTATACCTTCAATCCTCACTTACACCTTTCATTCTCTCACTTTATTACCATAACATTTTCTACCAAAGTAAAATACAACTTTGACACTTTTAACATTAAAAATAAACTTTGACTTTTTTGACTTAATTTGTCTTTCATTTCATCTTTAGCATCATCTTGTGATCTCGTATACAATTTGATTTTGCACCTAACACCTATAAACACATGTTCTTCTTCTAAGAGGGGTTTATAGGATGGTTTTTAAAACGCCCTACAATATTATCTAATAAAACAGTTTATTTTGAAATTGTCCTAAAAAAGTTGTTATAACACCTGAAAGCGTCTTATAATTTATTGTAACATTTTTAGATACGACGTTTTTTTATTTAATCCAATGCATATTTTAGACGCCGGATAAACTTATTTTTATATTTTTTTTAAACAACGTTAACAATTATTTAAAAAGGGCTAACAAAGGAGCTAGCAAGTGGAATTACAATTACTTTTTTACATTATTCCGCAGCTATCTGTTTCAGAATCAAATATAGCATGAGTATAGTAAGTTGGAGCAGTTCTTTCAGTTCTATACATATCATCATCATTGTTATTATTCTCTAACCTCTGCAAGAGACCAGATGAAGTTGGTGCATCTTGCCTTTCAAGACGAGTTTCCTCCAACAAAAGTCGATCTCGAGCCTCATTAAAACTTGTCGTGATGGGGTTGTATTTGTTGCTATCCCTCAGACCGGAGATCAGCTGCAAATCTATCTCTTGCTCAGGGATCGGGTTTCCCAAGTTGGGCAATTGGTCGGAAACTTGTCTCACATGTCTACAATAGTCGAACGTATTTCTGAAATCTCCAGGACGAGCAATTTCGAACTGCTCTTGCACATTCACAACACGTATGCGTCGATCTGTTTGTTGATCGTCTTGAAAAATGTCTTCGAGTCTCGTCCATAACTCCTGAGCAGTAGCACCACCATTTTCTATGATGCTGTGGAGAAGATATTTGGAGATGGTACCATAGATCCATTGTTTGACGATGGCATCTATTCGATTCCATGTGGGGGCGTCAAACAAGGGTACTGATGGAGGTATAGATGCATCAATGTGATGGAGAACATCGTATGCACATGCATGATTCCGGAAAAGTTCAACCCATGATGCATATTGTCCATCTTGATCTTGATTGAGGAGAATGGGAATGAAGCTCTTGATATTATTGACTGAAAAAGCTGGATGATAAGCGTTTGCCATGGATGATGGTGGTACAATCCTTAAATGGTCGAAAAGAAATCAAATAAAGTGGTAAATGGCCGAAAAGAAAAGAAAATATGCTAAATATATATGGGAAGAAAGAAAGTTTTCCGATGGGGGTACTAACTAGAGAAATTAGAAAGGGTATATATAGAGGCGAAATCAATATATCATTGGTTTCAACAATGTTGTGGCGGATTGGTTAACATACGAGGGATTCATAGCATCCTAATCGAGTTCGAGCCTTCCCGTGTACATATCTGAAAACATTTAAGTGGGTCATGTTTAACTTCCAAAATTAACCGGGATTAGTCTAGCTTAATTTGGCCAGGACATCCTTCCAAAAAAATATCGATATTGGTTCTCTCGTCTGTGTATATTAGAAAATTTTGATGACATCAAATAATGGAATTCAATATATTGTAAATTTATGGGACTTGGTTGGACTTGAAATCAAATTTCTATTTGATTTAAAGAAAAGTATTGATTTGCCGTCTCAATGAAATTATTATAATCAAACAATGCAATTCAATTCCGAATCCAATTAAATCCTATAAACTAAACTTCACGTTATTCTATATATGTTTGGTTTCAAGCAGTGCTGTTAACTACAATTTTGCATAATTTATAGGATTTATTTGTAATAATATATAAAAATTTCCTTATAAATATAATTTCCCCTACGTCCTTGCAAAACTCCTAAATTACTTCTATATCCTTCCAAACTTTAAAATTACCTCTATATCCTTTCAAACTTTAAAAACTCTTTTCTATATCCAATTAACTATTTTATGTTTATTAAAACATTTAAATATCAATAATCATTATCAATTTACTATATTACCCTTAATAAAATCTGAGCCAAAATTAAAGACCTTTAAATAATATAATCTAATAAATAAATATTCCCTCCTTCCCAAATTGGTTAATGGGTAACTTGCATTTCTTCTTCTCCACCAATTTCATGAATTCCACCTTTGCACCATATTTATTATTTTGTTGAAGTAGCAAAGATGTGGCTCAACATCTGTTTCGAATATTTCCGCTCCCGATCGTATTAATTAACTGTCAATGCTACTTAGTTGACCAAAAAGAGTCAATATCGAACAAGTAAAAATAGCAAAATTGGCGAAAAGATGAAAACCCCATAATTCTTTTAACCAAATGAGTTAAAGTGATCATATATAGATTGAGGAACCAATCGAAAACATAAACATGAGCAACAGAAAGAAACAAAACAAATCTCATTTTTGTTTCCTTAATACTAATAACAATTCCTCTTGCAAAACAATTAACTGTGAATGCCAACCAAGTTTGACTTTTTTAATCAACTTATTATATAGATTGACCAAGAGAAAAAGAAAACAAATCTCATTTTTCTTTCCTTAATTAATCTTTATAAAAAAAGTCAAAATCAAAATAGTAAAAGTAACAATTGGCCAAAAAATAAAAACCCTAGAACCCATCTTAAACCAAATTGAAATTGGTGATGATACATCAAAACAAAAGTGATATTAGTACTTGAGAGATCTTGTAACGATTAGCTACGGCAAGTATCACATTGATGCACACTATTGGTGGAGAAGAAGAAATGTAGGTTACCCACTAAACAATTTGGAAAGGAGGCAATTATTTATTAGATTAGATTATTTAAAGGTCTTTAATTTTGGCATAGATTTTATTAAGTATAGTAAATTGATAATGATTATTGGTATTTAAATGTTTTAATAAACATAAAAATAAGTATTTGGATATAGAAAAGAGATTTTAAAATTTAGAAGGATATAGAGGTAATTATAAAGTATAGAAGTATAGGAGTAATTTAGGAGTTTTGCAAGGACGTAGGAGAAATTATCCCAAAAATGGAACTTTTGATACACTCCCAATCCTAAAAACCAAACTCATCATTTTGATACACTCCCAACCCTAAAAACCAAACTCATCAAATATTCTAAATACTTCCAAACCCAAATTAACCTAATTCTAAATTATTACAAAAATGTTAAATTACTCTGAAACACATTTCTTCAAATCAAAAGGGATTTTAAAGATGACTCTTATTTCATCTCTAAACAATAAAAAAAAACTATTTATAAAATAGACAATTTCTTTTCCTTTCCTACAATTCTACAAATCTAACACAACAAAAATTTAACTCTTTAAACTAGCATGTGAAACCAAAATTGTGTTTTTAACGTTTATGAACATAAACTTAATTGAGGAACATTTTCATATTATAAAAATAAATCATACAATAGTGAAGTGATCATATAATCTTAATTAAACCATTAGCATTAATGTAATAAACCTATTACATTAATGCAATATCATATTTATTTGATTATTTGAAAAGTCAATGTTTCAATATATATTTTTGAGTAAATTACACTTTTGGTCCCTGTGGTTGTAACATTTTTCAACTTTTGTCCCTAGATTGAATTAATATCACAAATGGTACCTAAGGTTGCCACCTTGTTTCAATTTTGGTCCCTCGAACTAACTTCTATTAAAATGGTCCGTTAGCTTCAGGGGTATTTTTGTCTTTTTTAGTATTTTTACTTATTTTAACTTAAAAGTATTACTATATGATTAATGGGACCCACCATCTCCACTCCCAATATTTTTATTAACAAATAAATAAATAAATATAAATATATATATATATAAACTGATATAACATATATATATATCTGTGTGTGTATGTCTATATTTGTTTGTTCGAGACCATTCACTACCATCACCACCAACATTCACCACCATCACCACCACCATCCACAACCACCATCCACCAATCAAACCCACAAACCACCATTCACCATCACCACCATCGTTCACAACCACCACCTACGAATCTAACCCACAAACCACCATTCACCATCACTAGCACCACCTACGAATCCGACCCACAAACAAGACCCACGAGATCGAAATCTGACCCACATCGTTCCTCCCCCCACTAGCGACCATGACTGCTCCGACAACCCACATCGTTTTCCCCTTTCCCCAAAACCCTAAATCGACGAGGCCAGAGTCGAAGTGGGTCGATGTTCGTCTTCAAGATCCTCTGCTGAGTAGACGACGTCGGAGAAGACGAAGATGAAGATTTGGTGGTCTGCGGTGGTGGGGAAGACGAAGAGGTGGTTGGAGAGGAAGATGGGTCGAGGGTTTAGGATTTCGACGAGGGATAGGGTTTGTGGTGGGGACGTTTACAGGCGACGACGGTGGTGGCCGGACTTGTGACCGGATTTGTGGCCGGACTAGTGAACAAATAAACACAGACATATACAAACACATATATATATTCACACACACACATATATATATTATCAATTTTATAATATTTATATTTATATATTAAATCAATTTATTAATAAAATAAGTAAAAATACTGAAAAGACAAAAATACCCCTGAAGCTAACGGACCATTTTAATAGAAGTTAGTCCGAGAGATCAAAATTGAAACAAAGTGGCAACCTCAGGTACCATTCGTGAAATTAATTCAATCTAGGGACCAAAGTTGAAAAAACGTTACAACCACAGGGACCAAAAGTGTAATTTACTCTTTATTTTTTTATACCAAGCATTGAACGAGCAACATAACTCTTCTTCCCTTAAGGTGCCATCGAATAGGATAGAAATCCCCTATACCGAATTTTCCTGTATCAACCTTATCCAATCAATGAAATGATAATAACTCATATTTTTATATATTATTTAGTTATTTTGTTTAACTTTACATTTTCTCTGATGATGTGTATTCATCTGATTAGTGAACATGTATGGGTAGTATGGTACATGAAAATTTAGTACAAGTGATTTTTATCCCATCGAATATGCTCATGGCACACATGAGAGATGTTGTTTTAGTTAGAGCATCTCCAATCATAACACCAAAAACACCAAAATTGATGGACCTATTAACACCAAAAAAAAACCTCAACTCCAGCCACACTTTAAAAAGAAACACCAATTGGGATTTCCTATTCAGCACTCTTGACCTAATGGATTTCGGCAAAACTTTGATCGAGTAGATCAAGGGGCTCGTGTGCTCGGCGAAAGTCTCAGTGTTGGTGAATGGGTTACCCATCTCTAGAAAAGGAGTAAGACAAGGGAATCCCCTTTCTCGTACCTTTTCATTCTAGCCGTCGAGGGCTTGATTGCAGCTCTAAAGGAAACTGTCTCCAAAAGATTATTTAAAGGAATTGGCCTGCCCGGAAATGGTCCCAAGATATCGAGTCTCCTCTCCGCTGATGACGCGTGCTTCTTAGGGCTATGGGGCAAAAGAAATATTGGGAACCTCATGAAACTTTTGCGATGCTTTCTTAAACCTCGGGAATGAAAGTTAACTGGAGTAAGTGTAAGTTTGTGGGGTTCCAACTCAAAACCAATTGGCTATGAGTGGAGTAGCCCAGGACCCTTATAAACACATTACAAGTTCATTTTATGTCCGATGTGGGACATTGCTCAACACGCCCCCTCACGTGTGGCCTTCTTTCTGCCTAACACGTGGATACTTTTTGGGTTACGTGGAGTCTGTGCGGCTTTTTAACCAACCACGGGTGAACCTTGCTCTGATACCATGTAAGTTTGTGGGGTTCCAACTCAAAACCAATTGGCTATGAGTGGAGTAGCCCAGGACCCTTATAAACACATTACAAGTTCATTTTATGTCCGATTAAGTTTGTAGAGTTCCAACTCAAAACCAATTGGCTATGAGTCGAATAGCCCAGGACCCTTATAAACACATTACAAGTTCATTTTATGTCCGATGTGGGACATTGCTCAACAGTAAGAGTACATTGACGGGTATAGGAGTCCCGCCAATGGATCTAAATAGAATGGCCACGGAGAATGGATGCAAAGAAGGACAACTCCCCTTTGTCTATCTCGGATTGTCAATCGGTTCAAAGATGAACTCATTGGAAGGGTGGAAAGTCCTTCTCGATAAGTTCACTAAAAAACTTGGTACTTGGAAAAGAAACTCTCTCGATAGGGGGACGCCTCACCTTATGTAAATCGGCATTATGTGGGCTCGAGTATACATGTTATCTCTCTTTAAAGCTCCAATTAAGGTTATTTACAAGCTCGAATGCCTTTGTAGAAACTTTTTTTGGGTATTAACAAGGGCAGTCAGAAAGTGAATTGGGTAGCATGGGATATCTGTTTAAATAGCATGGAAAATGGCGGCTTGGGAATTAGGAGTTTTCGAGCCCAAAACGTTGCTCTTCTTGCTAAATGGTGGTGGCAGTTCAAAAATGAAAAAAAAAACGCCTTGTGGAAGAACATAATAAATGCTTTTCCTGCCCTTCCGGGTGCCTCAGACAAAGTCGGCGGGGAGGTATTTGTGGAAAAATCGCGAACATCAATCAGGTGTTTGACAGCGTAAACATTCCTATCTGTAGTCTTTTTACTAGAAAACTTGACAATGGACGGAAGACCAAGTTTTAGACAGATTTATGGTGTGGAAATAAAACTCTTCAGGAGGGTTTTCCTCGTCTAGCAGCTTTAGAAAAGAACAGAGCTTGTATGGTTGCGTACAGATTGTCATGTAACGAAGTGGGTCAGACTTGGAGCTAGGATTGGAGTACACCACTCACACGTGAAAGAAAGCACAACCATCTATAGGAACTGCAAAACGGATGCGATCAAATACGTTTCGAAGGAGGTGCGGCGCCTTTCCGGATCCATGCAGCAGCTTAACGGAGGCCTTAGGTCCTAACCCAGTGACGAAGAGGAGCAGTCGGAACGACGTTATAAAAGATGCGATTGTTTAAGCATACGCTTGGGTGATTTGGAAGGAAAGAAACGACGCTACGTTTAACGGTCATCCTTTCAATTTTCTGTGAGCGGCGAATTACATTCAATCTTTTGTTTATTCTTGGTTTTGTAATAGAAATAAAGGCGGGAATAACTTGAACTGGATTGACTGGTGTTGTAACCCGAGGTCGATATGACCTCCTTTTGCCGGGCTAGTGTCTTGCTAGTATCGGCTTCTTTAATGAATCGTCGTTCAAAAAAAAAAACAAACACCAAATTTATGGACTCCAAATTAAATTAACATATTTTATATACTATTAAACTATTTTTAATAACAAGAATTGTAACTTTATGAATATATTACAAATAATTAATTACTAATAAAAAACTTATAGAAATGAAAACCACAAAATTTTAACTAATATCACGTACTAAAAGAAAGATACATTCTTTCCAAAAAAAAGATACATTAATTAAATAGCACAAATAAAATATACATAAATAACCAAAGGAGTGTTAGCCTAGTGGTAAGACTTGGGGACTACATAGTGGTGAACCCGAGTTCGATCCCTGGGATATGCATTTTGGAGGTACGGGGGCTTCGACCCCGGGCTGCATGCTTTAGCAGTCGGGCTTCGGCCCAAAATTGCCGATGATTAGTCTGGGCCCAATATGGTCTGGGATACCTCTTCCAAAAAAAAAATATACATAAATATTAATTCTTCATAAGTAATTTACATTATATAAATAGGGAAAGAATTTCTTCTATAACTTTGTAAAACTCATAAATTAATTATATATCTTTTTAAACTTTAAAATTCTGGATGTATAATTTCAAACTTTTAAAATTCTCTTATATATATAATTAATGGTGGGACACCGCGTTTTGCTGGATGAAAACCACACGGCATATATGCCGTTTCAAATTAAAAAAAGAATATTATACTAGACGATTGGATTTATAGAACAAAAAATCTTCAAAAATGGCGTACGGTTGAAGACGCTCAAGGTCATAAGATAACCTAGCTTTTGGTGTTTTATGATTCACTTTCAAATAATGAGTAGATATAAATAAAATAAGAGAATTCATTAATTAATTATAAATATTTTAGATGAAAATTGTTATATAACTTCTCATGACTAAACTAGTTGTCCTTAAACTATATTTTTTATACAAAGTATATTATTATGAGATATGGCTAACTAACAAAAGTCTTTGATAAACTTAAACAAGAATATACTTTATAATAAAACTAGTGGTTGTTAAAATTATTTTATCGCGTAGATTATTATCCAAAATTAATATAACGTTATCTATATGTTCACTTCCTTGGGTTTGAGATTCTCAAATCAAATTAAAAATTAACTATTATAATGTAATCAATTTTAATTGAGGCATAAAGTTCATATAAATTCTTGGCCATCCAAAGGCATGTGATTATATTATTAATTAAACATGTTAATCATGAATCACGGAGTTGAATATTAACTTATTAAAAGCAGATATATGGTTTATGCCGGGAAGGTACGAAGTTAGAATATATGGTTTGGCTCCTTCCCGGCCCAGAAGTTCGCTTTTGACAAGACAAAAAAAGTGAGCGCCTAGCACGAAAGGTTGCAACAAGTGGGTTGTTCAGCGAACGGGAAGCAAAGTCTCCATATCAACATTGAAGGCGATTAGCCTCTTGATCGATCGATTGATTGGATCGAAGTACGAAGGGCCAATCTTATCTCCAGAGCCCTATGATGCAGAATTCACGAATAACTATAGGGTTCAAGATTTGACTCGCGCAGACAGCTGACTCATTTTCAATAGAAAAGAATAGGCCTGTAAACGAACCGAACGAACACGAACGGGGCATGTTCATGTTCGTTTATTTAAGGTTAAGCGAACACGAATACAAACGCTTAACCGAACGAAAAATCTTGTCCGTGTTCGTTCATTTAGCACATGAGAATGTTCGTGTTCGTTTGTGTTCGTTCGTTAAACTCTTAAACGAACGGTTCACGAACATTAGCGAAAGAAATTAACAAACGAACATACAAACAGAAAATCTTACATATTCTTGATTAAAATCCGAAAGTTTTTACTCGAGAGGAGAGAGGTTGTGTAGTATTTTTATTTAACTTTATTTAAAACATAGTTAAATAATTAAATTACTTAATAAATAATATAATTTATAATTTATAATTTATAAAGTAATTATATATAATAGTTAAATAAACGAACATATACGAACAGTTCACGAACGTAAACGAACGTAAACGAACCAACATAACCGAACGTTCACGAACGTAAACGAACGAACGGGGATATTGTACGTTCGTGTTCGTTCGTTTGTTTAAACGAACGTAAAATTTTGTTCGTGTTCGTTCATTTATTAAACGAACGAACATAAACGAATTTCCGCCGAACAAAATCACGAACGGTTCATAAACGTTGGGTTTACAGGCCTAGAAACGAATAGCCAAACCAACCTAGCTGGCTAGTCAATCTCAGAAAGAAGATAGGCCGGCAACCCACGTACGACCACGGTCCCGACCTTACCAGCACCAGGGGTATACTAATTAATGACCCCCGAAACCTACTTTCTCCACACAATAAAACCTTTAAAAATCTCATTTACCATATTTTCTTTTGATATACTATTATCATCTTAACACTTAAGAAATTCCTTAAAATTCTACAATGAAGGTCCTTATAGAAATCTTATTTTCCTTATCTTCTATATAAACTAAATATATATATTAAAAAATATAACTTATTAAATTTCACTTTTATTTTTTTTAACTTTTTAATCTATATACTTTATTAACATATTTAAAACACAAATGTAACTTTTTACTACAATTAGAAAAGATGCAGTGTTACAGAAATATTACTTACAAAAAATGAAGAATAAATAGTTTATAGTAATATAAATCACTGTAATCTTGATTCGACCAAATATTGAGAATTTTGGGGCATTTGAGAACTTTTCTGATTCTCAAAAAAAAAATTTGAGCTGTGGAAAATGAATCGTATGATGTCACCTATATACATAACAATTTGATATATTTTTCAAAAATAGAAAAAAATATTATATAATTTTTAGTATACAATTCATCAATTACTTTTAAGTTACATATATAAAAATATTTAAAAACAATCTAAACATAATAAATTTATAAAGTAACTAAAAAAATATTAAAACTACTTAAAAATTGTATAAATAAGAAAAAACAAAACAAAACAACATATTACTTTTTATTTAATATATATATATATATATATATATATATTTTATAGATCTATTAAAGAATGGTTAACTAATAAAAATAATAATAAATAGAAAAGGTAAAAGAAAAGAAAAAGTATTATAAGATCTCATGTTCTTATTTAAGCAATTGGATTCCAATAAAAACATCTGACTAAAAAAGAACCTATCGTCTCATAGTGGTGTTTTTGTAAAAACCTCAAAAAGAAACCTCTGTTGTGGATGCTTTAAGCATTTATTATTATTTATGGTGCGTTTGGTACGTAGAACAGGATAGGAAAGGACAGAAAAGAACAGACGTGTCCCATGCTTGGCAGATATATATGTATGACACGCCAGAATTAAGTAGAACAAGAGTGGGACAAGTCTCTCCCACCCTACCCCATGGAACTAAGTAGAATAGAGTCAGATGTACCATTATACCTCTCAAAATACAGATTGATTTTCTCTTTTATGATAATTGCCTCATACTTAGGGGTTAGCAAAACTTGACCAAATCCGATAAACGAAAATCCAATATGAAAAACCTCGAATCTACCCGACCCACACAACTCGAACTACGTCGATCTTTGAAATCCAACTTTTTGACGAGTTACTCGGTTCAGGTAAGGTCTCCGTACCCATCAGCCGAACCCACCTGAAACCCGAATAAAACCTTTTACTAATATTTTTTGTAACTCTTTTACGTAGTTCTTTGAGGTTTGAAATTTATTTTTATTAGTTTAAGTGTTTAATTTATTTTTTTAATGTATGAAATTTGGATTATGAATTTTGAATTAATTTTAATCTTTAATGATTAAACATGTAAACGAAAGATTAAATTTAAATTTAATAAAGTAGTAAGTTTTTCATTTGATTTTGTTGGTCCTATTCAGCAAGATTCAAGGGTAGAGAAGAAGAAATCAACAAGAATCAATAGCAAAATAAGGTATTCTTGAATTTATTGGAGAGATCTCTCATTGCAAGAAAAACACACACATCAGACACTACTCTCTCTAAACGACTCTCATGTGATTTCTTGGCTGCATACACACACTTCTTCTCTACAAACCCTAGATTCCTATTTATACTAGGTGTCCTTTTACAACTACAAACTAAATATTACAATTAAGCTCAAAGCTTTCTTTATAAAACTTTTACTAATTAGGACAATTTGGTCCTAACAGATTTTTTTAATCAAATTTTGTTATTTAAAATATGTATGTTCATCTTTAAATTTTTGTTGTACATTATTTCTATTTTCTACTAATTTGGTGGGAAAAGAAAAGAAAAACACATACTGTTAAAATTCGAACATGAACCCAATTAAATCCGTATCCAACATGGTATAAAATGCTTCACAAATGATTTAGATTTACGGGGACTACGTACAATTCATACCCGACACCCGATAGAAAATCCAACTAATAATGTATATTGCCACTATTTATCATGCAAGCTATGCTTTTTTATTATGTACTTGATTATAGTTTTGTTAATACATAGATTGTATTTTTTTTATTTTTTGTTAATTTTCATTTAGATTGACTATTAGGGAAAGGAACACTAAAATTCTCATACTGTTAATTTTCATTTTACTAGCACGCTTAGGAAACCATATCTATGAGGAAAAGATGGTTTTGTTAATACATAGATTGTATTTTTTTTATTTTTTTTGTTAATTTTCATTTAGATTGACTATTAGGGAAAGGAACACTAAAATTCTCATACTGTTAATTTTCATTTTACTAGCACGCTTTGGAAACCATATCTATGAGGAAAAGATGGTTTTAAAGTTAATCTTCGATATGGAGAAGGGCAAATATGACACTATCGCGATACTGATTGGAAAAGCCAACCCCCTTCCAAGTTTTAAGGAGGCTCAATCTCAACTCTTGTCAGAGGAAGCTCGTCTTGATTTCTTTAAAACTGAAAGACAAGCTCTGATGTCAGTTGAGAAATCCAGAAGTTCTAAATCGTTTTTTTGCTGTTTTAGGTGTTCTTTAACGGTTAATAGAAGACTTGGATAAAATAAATTGATTTAGAGGTTATATGGAACCATTGTAGGGTTATTTTTAAAAACACAATTTACGTTTTAGTGATTTAGAAGTTCAAGGCAAATAAACCATGCCCCCTCATTTGAAGGATGATGTACTTACTAATTTTATTATCAATTGGATTTCAATGGTTTAAATGTTAATTTTATGTTGTATCTCGTTTTGAAAACCTTCAAGGTTATCTACAAATTCATAAGATCACAATATTTCCGGTCATCTTTTGACACTAACTTCTTGTGTTTTTTGTAATGTAAATGATGTCTCTAAAATCCATGTCCTTCAATTTTTAGCTAATAAAATTGGGTTTACAAGACCTCAAATGTGTTTATATATCTTAATAGACTATTTTATAGACTTGAGTTTATAGAACCAAAAAGATGCAAGTTATGTGAAGCATAGTGATAAGTATTATTGGATGTTTCTGGCTCTTAACAAGTTTTTTAATACTTTTAGGAATGGTTTACGGAATCTCTTTTTATACTTTATTTTTAAAAATAATGTCATCTAAAAAATTAGATGAATTTTTATTTCAAACCCCTTATAAGAACTTTAGTGTTTTTTAATTAATGGTTAATCTTAATGAGAGTTAACAAAAAAGCAAAAATCTATAATTTCATATATCAGCAAAACTATAATAAGTATATAATTAAAAATCATTAATATGGAAACCTCACCTCACCAAATTTTTTGTACAATTTGAGGTATTTAACCTTAAACTACGAATTTGGTCCTTGTGGATTCTCAAATAATATTTTTCGTCTATGCAGTTCTGAAATTACAAAATAACACATCATGTAGTTTGAAAAATAGGTCCGGATTTTGGGACTAATATTGTTTTGTATGAAATTGGATACCTTCTCTATTAAAGACATCTTAAAACTGTGAGTATAGATGTGAACAAAATAGACAATATTTGATATTGCTACCTGAATTGAGATGTTATAAATGATATCAGAGTCGGAAATCAGACTAACTTGACACCAAGAATATTGGCATCCAAAGAGGTGGATTATAAGATCCTAGTGGATTGTAAGATCGTAGTGGATTGTATGACCCCCTAGGAACATCGCCAGATCTCCAGAAACAAAGCCATGAGCCAATGAGGCAAAGCGAACAATACTATGTCGTGGTAGGCGGGGTGTTACGCAACCACTATGCCACAACACTTGAGGTTGATTTTCCCAACTGATATAGAATTAATCTTGGTGTATGCAAGTTGGGCCGAACACCAATGGTTACAAAAATAAATAAATAAACACTATCAATACATGTACTCTTTTATACAACTATATGTTCATGGCCATTTGTTAATCTAATGCATGCCAAAAGGCATCAAACATTATTCTTACAGTAATTCTATACAGTGAGATCCTGTACATATATGCCAAATATCAATTTGATTTAAGAGAAATGAATTCAGATGTCTTACATACAACAGTAACAGTCGACCGAGAGAAACTTACATCGGTTTCCCGTGTTTGTATCATTGAGCAACTGGCAATTGTAAACTACCTTCTGATGATTTCGGTTTCACAACAAATGGCAGTTTGATTTCTTGTGGGCTATTAATTTCTGTGGATACCTCTTGGAACGGTACTTCGAAAACAAGAGATTGATATAAACAAACCTCATCTTCTTTGCAATAGTATACCTACATCACAATACATATATCCGTTAACGAATCCCCCAAGTTGTTTGATTCCAATAACTTCTTCACAATACTTTTTCCAATCTACATTTACTCCATATGTCCCAAAATAAATGTTCACAATAAAGAACACAGATTTTTTCAAATATGTAATTATTATATTTTTTTTAGTTAACTAGAATAGCAGGAGCTAAATAAGCACGGACACAAATTCAAAATACTTACATAAGAGGGAGCTTCAGGGTAAAACCCCCTAAAAAATGAAAAACTAAAGAACACCCTATTGACCGTGTTCATCTGATGGTATGCATATGTGCATACAAGTAATTGAAACTTGTTTTTGGTTTTTATGCATGTTATGCACATGTGCATGTTATAAATTACTCGTATAGTCGTATGCACATGTGCATACCATCCAAATGAATGGTTACCAAGATGTTCCTTAGTTTTACATTTTTTTGTGGTTTCCCCTAAACCTAGCCCTAGTTACATATATTGACAACAATATTTTTCTTACTCAATTCTCAGTTTCTATTAATTTTAAGTCAATGTTGTAATATGTTTATTAAAGTATAAAATATTTATATATGGCAAATACTCACACACTCCTCAGCTTTGGTGAGGTTTGAACCCTGATCTCCTTTTTAAGGTTGTGGTCTACCCAAAACCACCAGCGCACCGCTAGACCAATGACCATTTGATAACAAACAATTGACATGAATATTATTTGCAAAGGGAGTGCATACCTTACAATTAACCCTACTCAACGTAGCTGAAGGAGCGGATCTTTTAAAATGTAAAACTGCAGTTCCATCTTGACTGAGATTGCCATCCAAGGGATCGACAACTGCTGCATCTTCAGGTTCAATTTCAACACTAAATTTGGATCGTGCTTCCTGCATAATTAAAATATAACCAATTTATAAAGTGATGATAGGTTGAAAGGTTATAGGATTTGTTGTATATGAGATAATGAAACAACACAATTGCAAATAAAATTTAAGAGAAAAGTAAAGGATTAGAAGGCACCTTAGAAGCTATCTTAAAGATGATATTTTCTCAACCATGACGTAAATGGTCTCACGAAAATTTATCCCCAGGATACAAGGGCCAAATTTTTAAGAGACTTAGGGGTTGTTTACTGAACACTTATTGCCTCTTAACATGTAAGAGATGCTTATCCGGTCCGCATTTTTGCTAACCGATAATCTTACCTGGTAAGTGAGGGTGGACACTCTTACTCAGTAAGAGGGACTTATACTCTGCTGTTTTGATGACCGAGAACCTTATCTTATCTGATAAGGTAAGTAAGGAGGGTGACTCAACAAATTAGCGGGTACTTAATTTGTGTTGGTAAATGACCCTTCATGATTACAATTCAGAAAAACTCTCATAGCACCAAGAACTCCTTATGGTAAAATAGAAGAGATTAAAAACTCTTTTACAAAAATATATAGAATTATTTATGTCATATCGTACGCAATTTATTTACTTACTTAAACTAAGGGTTTAAAAGGCTATTTATATTTCAAAGTGCTCCGAACCAACTAGTGGTCAAACAAGGGGATCAAACGGGACAAAAAATGCATTTTTTTTTTGTTACAGCAAAATAGGTGGAACAAAAAACGGAGATGGGACATGATTGGTAGATTACCAAACTACTCATGTCATATTAAACCCTGAAACCTTCCACAATTCTTTCACCTGCCTACCTCACTCTCACCCGTTTAGTCTCATCCCATCCAATCCTGCCCGCTTATCAAACACACCCTAAAATACATTCAAGCAGTGTGGGACAAAAGTTGTTCCACAAAAGAGGAGGATTCAACTACAACTTTTTGATACAATTTGTTAGAATTGTATAATTCAGGGACTATAAGTGTAAATGGATACCTGTATAAGAGTTTCCTTATAGATACTTTCTCTGTATAAGAGTTCCCTTGTATAGGTGCTGATTTAGGCTTATTTATACTCCTCTTGTAAATCGTTTTCTAATCAATCAATGAGAAGAAATCATGTTCTCTCATCTCTCTCTATTTTTCATGCCCTAATTTCACACAATTCAAGTTTGGGGATACTCCAAATATACACAAGCAATACCATCTTATACCACAGTTCACAAAAACACTATAACATAATTCACCACAATACAAGCATACACACACACACACACACACACACACACACACACACACACACACACACACACACAGAGAGCGAACCTTTGAGAAATGATACCCTTCTGGCACCGATATTGAAAGAACTAGGTTACCCTCGTTGGAGGAAACACCACCAACCACGATTGTTTCTGTGTCGGCCGAAGTTCGTCTTCTAAGGCGCCTTGGAGATCTAGACTTTGGTGTAGGAGGTTGAACTCCTTTTAGCTCAAGAGTAACAAGCTCTACTTTTGCTTTATTGAGATCCAAATATCTAATTAGGCTGTTGTTTGTATCGGCTATGAATAGTCTCCCTGGGAGTTATCAAGAAAAATGAAATGATGAAGTTCTTGTTATCAAAGCAAATAGCATACTTCATAGGGACTTAAGTTATCAACTATTTTATAGTTCACTTTTGCGAAGTGTCCTATAAACCCATCTCTTTATAGGACACCTTTTCAACTAGTTTCGTATAAAGTAACTAATGCGACACTTTATTTTGAAAGTGTCCTAAAAAACTTGTGAAAATGACTCAAAGCAACGTGTAAACCTATTAACACTTTCATTATAAGAATGCTTTTGGGCGTTTTAACAAGTTTTTTATGACACTTCTAAAATTTAAGTGTCGTATTAGTTAACTTATATGAAGCTATCTGAAAAAGCAGCCTATAAACCTATTGTAACACTTCTATTATAAAAAGCTTTTCTGTTTGATCCTATAATTATAAGTTCTTTACAGTATTCTGTTTGTATCTGCTATGAATACTCCATTGTGGATATTTATTTTGGGATGGAGGGTGTACCACTCAAGTTTAGAGTATTTGGAAAAGCATATCACCTTTATCAGCTTCCACAATTCCTGCCGGTTCTGACAGCTGGCGAAAAAATACAATAAATAAATAATCGATGGACATTTAAATATACGGTAACACACTATACGACAAGAGAGGAACCTTAATTGAAGTAGTCACACAAATAGATGAAATCATATTTACAATAATTATCAGCTTTTTGATAAGAAAATTATGGGCAGCTGAAGTCAAATGAGGAAAACCATATTAGTTTAATTACCATCATACCCCTAAATTTAGAAATACGCTTTAATTGTGCACTTAGTTACTACCTGAGCTGATGAAGCTGCTCCATCCTTAAAGCCAGCTTTCCCAGTGCCTGCTAATGTAATCACCTTTTTAGTAGCTGGATCTAGCTTTTTGATCTGTAAAACATGGAAAAGTTGAACTAAATATTAAAAGTTATATGTGTAAGTCATGTCACATTAATAAGATACAATATAATGATATAGTGAACTCCATAAGAGCATCTCCAACAGCTTCTCTATAATTTTTCTTAAAATATGGATTTAAAAGTCAAAATCTATAAACAGATTTATATTTAGCTCCAACAAATTCTCTATTTTAGAGATTTCAACATCTATTATATTATTAAAATATTCTATAAATTTATCTTCCCAATACATTTTTTAAAAAGAATTTATATAAAATAATAATGGTTTAACTTCATTGGTGGAAATGGATAAAAAATGAATTTCTCTTTCCACACATTAAGTTTTAGAGAATTCTCTAAACTTTGAGATTTTTCAAGTTTTCTCTATTTTAGAGATCCATATAGAGAAGTTGTTGAAGCAATTTAGAGAACAAAAACCCCATTTTCTCTATTTTAGAGAAGCTGTTGGTGATGCTCTAAACTTCATCGAGTAGAGTACGATTTTCACCCCTTTGGTTTGTTAAAAATACAGCTTTTGTCCCTATGCTTTTGAAATTACAGTTTTCACCCTATGGTTTGCAATTCATTGCTATTTTCGTCCCTGAGGATAACTCCATTCTCGGTGGTTTACTGTTAAGTAAACTACAGGGACAACAAACCGTAATTTTTTTAAGCACCCTGGGATAACTCAATTCATTACACACTAATAGCATTAATTTAGGTCCACCTGATTCTACTTGGTCATTCTTTAGGTGTATGGATTATGTTCTGAGAAAACCGCAAAAAAATAAAAAACTGAGGAACACTGTGCATACCATCCAGATGAACAATTACCAGGGTGTTCCTCAGTTTTTCCTCTTTTAAGGGATTTTCCCTGAACCTGAAACCCCCCTCTTTGATCGATAATTAGATATTTGCCTAAATGTCAAACACTTTCACACGACCATGTACCAAGTCAAATGTTGCATATATTTAGTGACAAAGAGAGTACTTTATATTGGTTTTACACAACTACTTCTACCCTCAACCCACAATATTAATTGTTCATGCCTGATTTAGTAAGCAAATAAACTCATACAATCGGAAGTACTGAAATTAGTCTGCTCATAACATGATGACTTTTATCCAGAACTATGTTGGATTAATTGTCAAATGAAAAGGCTTTAAGTATTAGTATTAGTATTTAGAAAATATGTTTATATGATTGTATATAAGTAGTTATTTAGCGAAGGGGTGTGTTTGTTCATGAATGGGTGTGATTGTCCATGAAGAGGTGTGATGTTTCATGAAACAACACCACTATACCGAACCATTGTGATGGTTCGAAGGCACCCTTTCGGTGTCTATAAATATATGTCTATGTAAACAAATGATTGTAATGTTTTAAGAAGTTTTTCAGTTTATAATAGAAGTTTAAGTTTCAGATTTATGAGTTTTTGAAGTTTAGATTTAACAAACTAGACCATAATCAAGTTCTATAAGTTTGAAACTACCTTGTGGTTATAAGAATCTGCCACATAGATTTGACCATCCTTTCCACATAAGACGCCCAACGGGTGTTGAAGAAGTACTTCAGAACCAATTCCGTCATGATCTCCAAACTATAATATTAAAAAGAAGTTCCATTAAGGCCTGAGTAGGATGCTTATGAATGAACAATAATTGACAACCAAACTATAACGCATATGGTAGGAGATAGCAAGAGAAAATAAAAAGCATAATTTTTCAGCTTAAAATTTTGAAAGGTGTTTTTTTTATGCCACGTAATCATAATGACATGCCATCTACTTAACCTTATCTAAGCCATGTAAGCAAAAAAAAGGGTTAACCAGTTTAAAAAGTAACAAGTTACCCATTGCTATAATGGATAGATTTTTCAAAGTACAATGCCCTAATAAAAATTAATTTCAAAGCACATAAGAATAAAACGAAAGTATAATGCTATAATAAGAAAATTTATAAAAGTAGGTTGCTATTTTTATGCATTAGCGCTAAAAAGAACAACAGGAAGTTAGATTTGAGAGGCTAGAACTCTCCCCATATAAAATTAAAAGAAAAAAAAAAATCCGTTCTTTAATACTAATAAGTAACTAAATTACTATAGATACTACTCAAATACCCCCGTTGCTAACAAATCAAATATTCTATTTTGTTGTTGTAAGATCCCACATTGGTTGGGGTGGGGAACAAAGGTTGCCTCATAAGGGGGACTTGATACCTCCTCTATCAGACGTGTTTTAAAACCGTGAGTCCAAGTTTGTGGACAAAGCGGACAATATCCGGTACGATTGGCCTGGGATGTTACAGTTGTGGATCCCACCTAGCAAGATTTAGTGCTAGTCCCACCTAGCATATGAAGACATACCTTGAACAAATTGTCTGAAAACACGGGATCACCGCCAACGAGTAGTCTTGATCCTCCCGTTGTAAGATTGAGTGCTCGAATGGAGCTACTCTCACTGTCAGCAATATATGCCTCTTTCACATCTACAATAGAAACAGTTAAGTCATAACTAATTAGGATGAGAATATGTGCAAAACCTTTACTGACATCAACTTCTCTATAAGCTTAAGATGTTTGTTAGTAACAATTGTCAAGAAGTGGATGGAGAAAGTTTAAGTCGGTTAAGTACTCGAAGTTAGTTGATACCTTTAGATGTAATATAAATTCAATTGTAAATGTTTCATAGATCATTATGACAAAGAAATAGATCTCACTTCTTTGTCTCTCTAAATATTCCACTCGTCTCTTTTCTCTCTCTCTACATCTGAATCCGTAAGATTTTAATGTTAAAGAAACAATTACCAAGCGTCCTAATAGACAACACAACCACACTCATATACCTAAATAGACTGCTTTATAAGATTTAATTTATTGGGCCAATATATTGTTGGGTATAATCTTGATCTAGTTAGTATTTAGTTTGTTTATTATTTAGTTAGTTATGTTTTTAAGTAATTGTTTATTTAAGTTTGAATTGGTAAATGATGGTAGTTTTCCTTGTATTGCAAAATGGGTAAGAGAGCCTAGTTTTAAGTTAGTGGGGTGTTAGTTTGTTTTTCCTAGGTTGAGTAGTGTATAAGGCTATATATATAGTCTTTTCTTATGTTATGAATGCAGCAGAAAGTTTTAGCAACAACTTTTTATTGCTTTTGTTTTTCATTTCTTTTTTCTTTCAAGAACTTTACATACAATAATGTTGTTGAGTATTTGAGTGCTTAATCGTAAGGCTCTTAACCAACACTTGGTATCAGAGCGCCCAGGTTCATACCTGGTGCGTAGCAAGAAAGAGAAGGCCGATTGCAACCTTATGCAATCAGGTTGAGAGAAAGAAAGCAA
Source organism: Centaurea solstitialis (assembly GCA_030169165.1). NCBI lineage: Eukaryota > Viridiplantae > Streptophyta > Magnoliopsida > Asterales > Asteraceae > Centaurea > Centaurea solstitialis. The sequence goes on from CM058042.1 coordinate 63,833,001, forward strand.
GCAGCAAGGCTGGTCGTTTGGTGACCGGCAGAAAGTAGCAGATCAGTCGGTGATTGGCAGAAAGAAGCAGCAAGAAATCGCCGAGAGTAGCAGCAAGAATCAGCAATAAATCGCCGAGAGTAGCAGTAAGAATCAGCAAGAAAGAAAGCAGGTAGCAAGAGGCGAGAAAAAAGTAGCAAGAACGAGATAAAGTTTCGAAACGCAGGAGCTTTGACAGTCCGTGAGCGGTGAGCAAGGTAACGTACCACTTCAATGTCCAAAATTAACCGAAACGAACTACACTTCGTGGTCGATTTTGGTTGAAACGGTGCTAAGGGCATACGGTTTATGGAGTCGGTAGATCCCGTAATCGGAGGAACTGTGGACGAGAAGAAAAACTATACCACAAAAGCCATTATCCTCCAAACTCTACCGGAAGATATTTTGTTGCAGGTCTCTAAACACAAAGACGCAAAGGATGTTTGGGAAGCGATCCGGGTTCGATACTTAGGAGCCGATCGAGTCCAAAAGGCACGTATGCAAACTCTTCGGAGTGAGTTGGAGATGCTACGGATGAAGGAGACCGAGACTATTAATGAGTTCTCGGGCAAGATAAGTGGCATAGTTGCAAAATTTAAAAGTCTCGGTTCTAGCCTTGAAGAAGAAGTGGTAGTGAGAAAGCTTCTCAATTCAGCCCCGAAAAAATATCTACCAATCATTGCCTCCATCGAGCAATACTCTGATATTGAAACTATGTCGTTTGAAGAAGCGGTGGGAAGACTCAAAGCCTACGAAGAAAGGCTCAATAGCCATGATGGCAAGGATGAAGAACAAGGACAACTCTTATTGACAAATGGCGAGCATGATGGTAAGCAATTTGGACGAGGAAGAGGTCGGGAAGAGGATTCGGTAGAGAAGAAAGAGGACGTGGAAGAGGCTCGGATCGAGGTGATAAGAGCGGGTTTAGATGCTATGAATGTGGGATGTTTGGACATTTCCCAAATGAATGTACAAAATGGAAAGATAAGGAGAACGAAGCAAACTTGATCCAAGAGGAAGAACCCGCTTTGCTTTGATAAACATATGGATCAAGATTAAGGGGGTGAATGTTGGGTATAATCTTGATCTAGTTAGTATTTAGTTTGTTTATTATTTAGTTAGTTATGTTTTTAAGTAATTGTTTACTTAAGTTTGAATTGGTAAATGATGGTAGTTTTCCTTGTATTGCAAAATGGGTAAGAGAGCCTAGTTTTAAGTTAGTGGGGTGTTAGTTTGTTTTTCCTAGGTTGAGTAGTGTATAAGGCTATATATATAGTCTTTTCTTATGTTATGAATGCAGCAGAAAGTTTTAGCAGCAACTTTTTATTGCTTTTGTTTTTCATTTCTTTTTTCTCTCAAGAACTTTACATACAATAATGTTGGTGAGTATTTGAGTGCTTAATCGTAAGGCTCTTAACCAACATATATAAAGTCTCCTATCTAAAGATGTTGGAATAAGTTTATAGGATGCTTTTGCACATCTTAATAAGTTTTTTAGGACATTTTTAATACAATTCGTCGTACAAAATAGCTAACACGACGCCTATAGATAGGACACTTTGTTTATATGGTCCCATAGATTAAGCGGCTGTTTGTTTTAAAAAAAATGCTTCTTAAAACCTTATAAGTCTGAAAATTAAGAGGTTTGTAGACTTAAGACCGCTTGTTTTATTTTTAAGAAAAAGGTTTGGAAACCTCTTATTGTCCTTCAAAATTTTAAGACGTGCACCATCCACCTTTTATTTTTTAGACGTGAAATCAGACTTCAGACTTTGGACCTCTTGAAAAACAAACGACACCCAAGTCTTATAAAGCAATCTATTAGGACGCATAGAAATTTTGGCGTCCTATAAAGCAAATTTTTTTGTAGTGCACTTATTTCATTTGCATCTGATTTAACCATGAGCCATCTGAATTCTTCTATAGTTTGGGATTCCCCTTGGCAATTGTCATTATGTTACCCTAGGAACTTAGTGGATCATCATGGGACCAAGAATTATGCAACTTAACTAAAATATCTTATTGTAAATAATTACCCGGTGATAATGAAAGTCCAGATGGCTGTGCAAACGATGTTGTGGAAGAGCTGTCTCAATTGAATAAACCAAAAAAAAGATACCGGTAAATCAGAACTTCTATCATAAAGAAAAAGATAACGCAACTTATGCATTCAATATAGATTCAAGCAGATAAAAAATACTCTCCGTCACAAAAAGAATGCAACTTTTAACTTAGCACATAGTTTAATAAATATATTTGACTATTGATCATATGTCTAAAATGCCTTAATAAGAACAAATAAATATAACTTGGGAACCAACAATAAATTTACTAATTTCAAGTAATGATTACTAAAGGATAAAAGGTATATTAGGGTTGAAAACTCACCAAAACAAGAAATATAATTTTTTTAGAACATGACGTCAAAGGTATTCATTTTTTTTGCATTTTTTTATGAATGGTAAAAAAATCAACATGTATGCTTTTTATCTCATTTAAGAACCTTTAATATTTAGCGCAATGGGGGAGTAAATGCATAGTAACTAATTACAAAAAAAAAATTGAGTATAGGTGGCTGTCAAACATCAATGATAAACGAGTGTATTACCTTGAACCATTTAAGTTTCTTTCATAACCATCACCACTGAAAACTTTTGTAACTCCATCAAGTGTACTATGCTCCCAGATTTGATGTTGGCCCGCCATTGCGATGTACACAGTCTGATTTACAGGCTCAAAGCAGACATCCCAAGGAGAGTTAAGAAGCTGAAAAATCATTCAACATATTTAGTTTAAGAGAATTATATATGTACGAGTTGATGGAAAGATAAATTTAAATATACTTGGATTGCCACGAGGTAACTAAATTGTTTATGGTGCCTTATATAACAAAAGATCCTCGCCAAGGTTCTAAATGGTGTGAGATGTGGCGTTGTGTGGCGGCGAGGTCAAACCTCGAGGCTTACGTGCCACGGATAATTTGTATGTCAAATAGGTAGCATGTGTGCATGTCAGCATGTTACAGATTTCTTGTATGCACATGTGCATATAGTCCAGATGAATGGTTACCAGGGTGTTCCTTAGTTTTTTCATTTTTTTTCTTTTTTGTGGTTTTCGCTTGAACTTGACCCTATATATATGTGTCTGTGAGAGTGTGTGTGTGTGTGTGTGTGTGTGTTGCCTACTATTATTTGATGAGATAATTATATTAAACAATTTATAAATTCATACTAGAAGAAGAAAAATCATAAATATTGATATCATATAAAGAGTCTCCGATCAAAATACAAAGTAGAACTTGGATGGGTTGATAGCTTTATTTTAACCATGAGTCCGTAGCATGTGTGTGTGAATCCAGGACTCCATGAGTGAGGTAATTAGGTAATTTGTATCCATGTAAAACACAATAGTAAAGAAAAACTATATTTAAAAATAAAAATAACAAAGAGACAAAGAGACACGTCTTACATCATGGTGCGCCTTTTAAAACCATATTCCACACCAACATATTTCGAAAATGTTCGGAATACTAGTAGCTTTATCATGTCTAGAGTTTCAATTTTCCTAATTTGAGTCCACCGGATGACATAGTCTTACTTACGACAATGCCTTGCTTTCGTGTTGGATACACTGAGTCGGTTTGATTTGGTTGGGTTATTCCAACATGCATAGTTGAGAAAACATTTTATGTCATAAACCAGGACCGACTTTAACAACCTAATAAAGCGCAATTATGATACGAAAAACTAATGCCATTTAATCTTGCCTGACTTGTTCCTTTCCCTCCCCCTTTATAGTCTGAACCTTTGGTGCCATTTCCAGCCAGAGTCTGCACAACCTCGTTCACAAAATCAACCACCCTACAATAGCAAAAGCATGTGATACCAAAGAGACATAAAGATTTTGTATTTAAATTTATATGCAACAAGATGCTTATATGGGGTATGCATTTAATATAAATACGACTGATGCCAAAGCTAGAAATAAAGGCAGGCAAGTTTCAAGATAACGGATTCAGAACCAAATGTCAACCAAAATGTATGATTAAAAATAAACCCAATTTTGATGTTGCGCATCACACCTTTTCTAACCCGTCACAGCTTATTGCTTATAGTTCCATATAATCAAAAAATCATGCCTTTAAATCAAAAACAAACACTTCAACATTAAAATAATATGTTTTGCACTTCATCACTACCTCAAAGCATGGTTCTCAGTATCTGCAACATATAGTAGGTTCTTTGTTGCATTGTACGCCAGACCCTACACAAACAACAAAAACATGAGGGAGTACGAAAGCCCTAATTCGTTAAACATGTATATTTAAATAGAAATACACCAAATATATAACTTATAAAGAAACACGAAGTTTTTGCATGCTTTACCTGAGGGCGGTTGAACATTGCGTTGTCAAAGTTCCCATCACGTAGACCTTCTTCTCCTGTGCTCCCAACTTGAACTAGAAAGTTCCCATCTAGATCAGTTACCACCTGAAATTCCGTCCAATTATAAGAAAGAACGAGATGTATATCGAATAAACAGAGCAAGAGAGGGACCCACAATTCGGTTATGGTTACTGTCTGAAATGAACAACCGTTTGTTGAAGACATCGACCGCCAATTTACCAGGAAACTTCAATGGTGACTTTAGCAGTCGAGGATCGTTATCCTTCTCCAAAGTCAAAGGAATCGGTGTGGTGTCCAAGGACTTTCTTCTACCATAATATATCAGAGCTGCCTCCACCAAATCATCGAGATCCTTTTGGGGGTCAAAAGTGGAAAAACAAATTACTACCTCAACAACATATCTTGTTTATGCTAAGAAAGCTATTCCATGATTCTGCATAAGCATATACACGGGCAAACATGTATTTATCAATGATAATGATGCCAAATTCAATGAAGAAATTGTAATTTTAGTGTTTTAAACGAAATAAAGTCAAGGAGGGTCCCATTCTAGGCCCATTAACTGCAGAATTTCTCTAGGAATATAAACTGGCCCAAAAAGAAGAGAGTGACCCATCACCAATAAAATAAAGTACTTGATTACCCTAAACACATCTTATTATGTGAAATTGGATTTCTTGGAACTAAAAATGAATATAAGTACCCAACATATAGTTCATCCCGAAACTAGTTGGATTTTTGGGTTCTTAGATTAATAGATCTTTTGGGTCAGTTTATTTTAAATCCGTAACCTTCTAACAGGTTTGATGATGTCACTACTAAACATATAAATGCAACTTTCATATAGAAGAATGCCTAGAAACTTGTCAGAAGCTTATGTTGTGAATAAAATTATCATCTATGTAAATATATGCAATAGTAGTAGTTTATTATTGTGTTCATACATACACACATTTTTGTTCCTTTGAGGTGAATATATATATATATATATATATATATAGAGAGAGAGAGAGAGGAAAGTTCTAATGTGAACCACTTTTTCATTGTGAACATGAGGACGAATCTCAGCCACTCATCCGGTCAATAAAGGCGGCTTTGACCGGTCCCCACCTTTAATAATCTCTACCCTCCCATGAATCGCGTCAATCCTCCGTGATCACGTCCACTGTAACCGAAGATGTGTGGCTGAGATTCGTCCTCACGGTTCACAATGAAAAAGTGGTTCACATTTGAACCGAACCCTATATATATATATATATATATATATAGAGAGAGAGAGAGAGAGAGAGAAAGGTTTATGCAAGAAATATAACTTTTTAAGAAAATGTGAGGAGCAATCTCAGCCACTCATCTGGTCAATAAAGACGGATTTGACCGTTCCCCCCCCCCCCCCTTTTAAGAATCTCTACCCTCCCATGAATCGCGTCAATCCTCCGTGATCACGTCCACCGTAACCGAAGATGAGTGGCTGAGATTGCTCCTCACGTTCTCTTAAATTGATATGCTTCTTGCATGAACCTTCATCTATATATATATATATATATATAGGACTTAGGTTCAGGTGAGACCAAGTTGTTTCCGTGAGACCAGTGAGACCAACACTTTTTACATGAAACTTTACAGTAAAACACTATGAAGGTTAAAAAAATCGAACATTCATCGTAAAAACATTGTAAATGTTACGTTCATGATGCTTTTTGAGGTGAAGGTTCGATTCTTTTTTACCTTCACAGCAAAAAGTTCGAATTATTTATTTGTTACCTTCACAGTTTTTTTGAGCTGTGAAGGTTTCCTTTTTTTACCTATTTTTGGATTTTTTTTTCCTCGATGGTGTTTTTTAGTATGTTTTTACAATGAATATTTGAATTATTTTAACCTTCACATTTTTTTGCTGTGACGTTTCATGTGAAAAGTGTTGGTCTCACCTCTCTCTCTCTCTCTCTCTCTATATATATATATATATATATATATATAGTATTAGGTTCAAATGAGAAGTGTTAAAAAGTATGAAGTAGAGAAGTGATCTCCACCACCCATCGGGTCAATAAAGGCGGCTTTGACCAATCACCATCCGTGAATCGCGTCCGTCAACGGTTGAGATCATAGTTGACTAGTCAAAGATGACGTCTTTGACCGGTCAAAGCCGCAATCTTTGACTAGCCAACTATGATCTCAACCGTATCAACGGTTAAGATCACTTCTCTACTTCGTATTGTTTTAGCACTTCTCATTTGAACCTTTCTCTCTCTCTCTCTCTCTCTCTATATATATATATATATATATATATACACTATCACTAGAAATCAATACCTTGCGTCGACCTTCACCTGCTAGCTGTGCAAGGAGCTTACCCGTTGGTCCAACAATAGCAAATGTCGGCCACGAATTTATACCCAACTCTCGCCACATATACATATCCCCATCATTAACAACCTGGTACAAGATGATGGAACACAGGTTCACTTGCAATGATCAGTTAGATAAGAAAGTTATTATAGAAGACAAAGTTAAGATGATATTTCATGATCGATCTAAATGAAGGATAAATGAAAAGAACCTGAGAAGATGAATGGCAAGTGTGTGTCTCGTAATTTCAGTTAAAAATATAATGGATACACTGACAATAGTTTTGTTTTCTAACCCACCAATCATATCCTTGAGCAATCTTTATGATGTACTCCATTGTTTTACAGTATTCATTCGTTCTCCATGTGTGTGTTTGTATGCACATAGAATAATTAGCATGTCTACAATTTTCAAAGAGAGAAAAAAAATACATGAACTAAAAACAAGAAGTTGTGACTTGTGAGATCTAGAAGGATAAAAACGTTCAAATCTCATCCAACTACAGGACTTATACTACTGCAAAATGATAAAAACAATCATACACGTATTATCACAATTTTTAAAACCGAAATCCAATAATTATACTCCACACAAAAAAATTATAAAAAGATTTTGTGGACCAAAATGAATCTAATGACTACTAATGTTTGCCAAGATAGCTGATGAGGGGTGGTGAACCACAAAATTTCGATTTTTAATGGACATCCAAATGGAACTTGTAGCAGATTTTTTGGGGTAAAGGGAGTACAATTTTGTTATTAACAAATAAGCTCCATGCAAATTGATAAACTTACCGGATGGGTTATTCCGTAGCGCAATACTGCGTTCCTAATTGCTTCCAAGTCTTTCTCATTATCAAACTTTGCAGAGTGCACTCCAACGACTGTGAACTGCAGAAGTATAACCAAAATTGACAACCATAAATTTCAGTACATGTTCACATGCCACTCAAATGCTCCTGCTACAAATTACTTTTATTCAACACTAACATTTATGCGATTAAGAAAAAATCACCATATGGTATCAGTCTTATTTCACTTATGATTAATAAGAGACGGTGCTATGGTTTGAAATCTGAATCAAAAAGACTGTTTGTTTTTGTAACGTCTCAATTGATTTCAAGTTGTTTTCGAAATCGACTGAATTTGATCTCGATTTGGAGGTCGTATGAACTTGGAGCCTGCGTCATGAGAGAAAGGAGACGATCTATAAACTTGAGCGGCGATTAAGAGGCGTTAAGGAAGCTAGGTTACCACCTCTTATTTCAGATGTATTTAAGAGTTAAGAGGGTTTGCAATCTGGAAAAAGAAAAAAAAATTGTCTGAACATAAAAAGGTCTGACCGATTAAGACTTAAGAGGTATTAAGAGGGTTTTTTTTACAAGCAGCCCCTTACTGTTTGAGAAACATCAATGAATCAATGATATTTCTGTACAAGCTTTCTTTTTGATGAATATGTCAATAGAATTTCATTAAAAAAATTACTTTTCTCGCCCTAAATTTTGGACTGGTTAAAACCATAAGGATAAGTAATTTCAAGCCCCTTACATTTTTTAGCATGAAAGATTATTAACACATAATGACAAGGCTTCGATCATGCATACTGTGATCAGTGTAGATATTAAACTAAAATGCTTGAAAATGAAGCAACAGAAACTTACCGGCATATCTTTGTACTTTTTCTCCAAAAACTCCAAATCAGGGAGCACATGCATACAGTTTATGCAACAATAGGTCCAAAAGTCAAGCAGAACCACCTTTCCTTTCAAATCCTGTTCAAAGATAAGGCACTTTCAATATTGTGGTTAACATCTATCTTCTAATACTGTTAATATATAAACAGGAATCAGGTTCATACAACAACAGCAACTAAATAAGAAAATAAGAAAATAAGAAAATGGTCGAATCATATGTGATTTCACACTGAAATCATGTGTAAAATCACATGTGATTAGCACACCCTTGCGTTGATTGTTAATGTAAAATCACACACGTGATTTGACCGTTTTTCGTGTTCTTTTATTTTGTTATTGTTCTCGTTTGAATCTCCATCTACGTAACAATCTGCATCATTATATTATAATTTATACTACATCCATCCCAAAATAACTCACTTTTTTTTTACTTTAAACGAGTAAAATCTTGTACCTCCCAGTTGAAATCAATATCAACAGTTTCACATTTTCAAATAATAATTTTTATAAATTTCTAGTGCTCCTATGCTGCCATGTACTTATCAAAGAATTCAGAAACTAAATAATCCATGTGATTAACCGCATTTACCCTGCGTAGCTGAAGCGGAGCTGTGTTTAGCCAATCAAGTTTAGCCGGAAACTCTGGAACGATTGTCGTGTTTCCCCTTTAAACACACAAAAACGTTCAGCATTTAGACAATCTAGAACCAAAAAGTTCTAATATAATCATTAAGATACTCTGTAGCACGTGAAAGAAACTCCTCATTTACTTGCTTTCTACATCTGATATATAATTTATAAATTGTTGGATTCTTGATGAGCGAGTTGCATCTGCAAACAACAGAAACTAACTCAGAAATTAAATAAAAGAAGCATTTCTATGTCATGTATTTATCAACGTTAAAACTTAAACAAAAAGGGTAAATTACATATTTGGTCCCTGTGGTTTACATTATGTTCAGCTGTTGGTCCCTGTGGTTTACACTATATTGCACTATTGGTCCCTAACCGGCAAAATAGGGACCAACAGTGCAATATAGTATAAACCACAGGGACCAACAGCTGAACATAATGTAAACCACAGGGACCTTTTCCATAATTATTTCGAAATAGGGGCCAATAGTGCAATAAAGTGTAAACCACAGGGACCAAATATGTAATTCACCCTAAGAAAAACATCTATATGATTAAGCACCACATATTCAGACCTTCACTCTGTCCGAAGGGTGGGCTATTTCCTTTAAATATCAAGTTCCATATAGCCTTCGGAGATGCATATTGCATAGCCTGCAATAATCGCAAGTTTCAATATAATTTCAGCAGTTTTGAACCTTCTTTGTTCAATATTCTTATTATATCTGTATTTTTATTACAGTCATACCTTCAAGTTTGAAACGGCGTAATAGACACAAGATAATGCAATTCCCAAGCTTCCGTATCTCAAAATTTGTCGACGAGAACCCTGCAACCTGTTTATGGATTATTTATGCAACCTCAATAAAAAGATATATTTGGATGGACTTTAGCATATGTCACACATCTAACTGATGCAACATAATTAGCATAATTAATGCTACATGTCAGAATAACTAGCTTAATATCTGCACTTCAAAAACCATAAGTAAAAATAAGAGAATAATTTAATGCATCTTACTGGGTAAAAGACGCTTACCCAGTCATAGATGATGGTCATTACCAACAACCTTACTATCTCATTTTGCTGACCGAGAATCTTACCCGGTAAGTGAGGGTGGTGACTCTTACCTGGTCAGCACTTACCGGACAAGAGATGCTTATCGGTCAGAGATGATCTTTACCAACAATCTTACTATGCCATTTTGATAACCGAAAATCTTACACAGTAAGGTAAGCGATGGTGGTGACTCTTACCCCATTTGTGTTGTTAAACGGCCTCTTAGTCCACATTTCCATTTTTATTTATTTGCCTAACTTGGACTCTTTTATCTAGTTCTAACTTAAGGGGCTGTTTACTAAACACTTACCTGAGTAATCGCTTACCGGTTTCATTTGCCTTACGGTCCATACCTATTGAGCATGGAAACTACCTACAGTCTTACCCGGTAAGAGGCATAACAATGATCGAGCATCTAACCCAGTAAGTGAGGAAAAGACTCTTACCCGGTAAGTGCTTACCAGGTTTAAATTGCTTACCAACAATCAATTTTGATAGCCTAGAATGTTATACAACAAGGTAAGTGAGGGTAATGTCCTTGATGGTAAACGCTTACCCGCTAAGAGTTTGGTAAATGGCCCCTTATATATTTATTTGATATTTCTTGACTACATAAGGCAACCCCACACCTTTTTTCTAATCTTAGACATTAGATCACAGGTAGTATGGTTCTAAAGAACAGAAAGGTAGAGATCAATATTATTGATAGCATGAAACATCAAGGGGGCCAAAATAGTTGGGGAATAGGACAAGAAGGCCTTTGGCATAATATTAAAAGCATACTGAAACTGGCAACACCGTAAGACTACAAGGAAGGGTACCAAAATAGTAGACTTAAAAAAGTATGTTGGTTAATTGAATATGAAACTCTCTTACCCGCTAACCGAAGAGACACTGTCATTAGTAGAATATGCATCTTGGAAAGACCCACCCTCCATATTTCTCTTGAGCATGGATGATGTTTCTGCAGAAGTGTTTACAGATTGAGAACCCGAAATCTTTGTACCTGCAATGTCCAATCATCATGGACCGATAAGGCCAAAAAATTTATGGCATCATTCACTGTATCCCAGTTATAATAGCTAAACAAATAACACCATATCCCAAATCAAACCTAGCAACGAAAAAAATCATGTAATCATCAAATCGGGTTCAGCAGAAAAGAAAAAAAAAACATAAAATTTAAGGAACATCCATTACAAAGAAAAAAACTGTTTCAAGTGCAGCATCGGAATTGTTCAATTTGAATGAAAAAAGAAGTTACAAATATCGATTTCGGGACTACATACTACGGTAACTAGAGCCACCACCAAGAATATCTTGAAGTGAAATATTTCCTATATCCTTTCGGATTAGGGATGGTTCAGCTTCCTTTAAGGCGTCTTCAGACAATGTTGTTGTCACAGCTATGCTTCTGTAATCAGAACAAGCACCAGATGTTATACTAAAGATTAAAATCCAGACGTCTCAGAGACAAGATAAATAAATAGCCATGCTAATACGTGAAAAGGACTTGCCAAAGCAAACCAATAACAGATCAAGTTAAGAACTTTAATTGAAGGAGGATAGAGTACATTTACCTCATTTGTGCAGCTTTGGCAGCTTGCACACCAGCTAATGCATCTTCAATTACAAGACACTGAAAAACATTTGCAAGATAATTGTTTAAAAGCTTTGCAAAAAAATATAACTTCCAATTTACCAAAGAAAAGATAAATATCCATGTGCTTTACTAATGAATATCAGAATAAGCATGAGGGATACGAGTGGAATCTAATAATATATGTACCTACCAAAATGATCCCACAAAATTTTACAATGGGGCAGTTTGGCCCATATCCAGGAGTGAACAACCATATCAATGTCGACGGGCCAGTCAATCAGTGGGAATTTGTTCTGAGAAGACTTAGGGGCTGTTTGGTTGGTTTTCCATTAAGTCCTGTATGGAGAAAGTTGTCTGTCTAGTGTCTAGATTAATCTATCTGTATAGATCGGAAGGGTTTTTGTTTGGGAGGGTTTTTTCATAGATGGAAGAAGCGTGTTTTTAATTGAGAGGGGCAGGCTTCGAAAACATGGCTCTCTGCATAAAGCTTCCTTCTAAAAGCTTACTGGATAAGCCAATTTCTATATCATTAAGCCACTACCAAACAGCCATATATAGCTGACCGAATAAGTAGTGTCTTATTAAGCTAATTAAGCTGCTAACAAAAGAGCCCAAAATTAGATGTCTAGTTCAAACAAACATTGACCAGTGTATCCAATTCCTATCATCTAGATTCATCAACACTTTATCCATATCTAAATGCACATTCACCTAGCAGTATTACTAGTACATTTCTCTGTTTTACAATAAGACATAAAATAAACCAGGAATACAAACAGATGCAAACTCAAGTTAGAACAGTAAGACGAGATTAAGCAAAGAGATCGTCAGAATAATCAATCAAGCTTCCTTTCATAGTGCAGTCAAACTAGGAACATGCTCCCACCTTGTTGTTCTTATTATCACACAAGAAAAACAACTAGAAATTCAGCTTACAAGTTACAACAATCAAACCCCAGATCTGTTATAAAACAACATTGTTCAATGATAGCAATGTAAAGAACATCTAGCTCGTGATAGAAATAAAGGACCATAATAAAATGCAGATTAGAGGGAGAATAATAAAGAACACATAGTACATAAAGGGCATGAAGACACATATGAGCAAAATCGTTTTATATCAAACAAAATTCTCATACATATGTAAGGAAGTGTTCAAATCATTAAAGACAATAGAATATCATAATGTAAATTATACCTCACTTGGCGGGACATTCAGAATTTTTGAAGCAGCTATGAATATGTCAGGAGCAGGCTTCAGGTTTTCAAAAGCATCAGCAGACACAATAGCATCAAACCTGATGTAGTGAGACTCGAATCAATACTAAATCTGTAAAATAACCATACCTCCACTAGTATAGTTAGAGAGGTTGTTTCCATGAAGACCCCTAGTTCGCAAATCCCATCAGACATGAGAAAGAAAAAAGAACAAGTGTGTGTGTGTGTGTGTGAATAGACAACAAGAACAGTAACAGTAGCATTAATCAACAGTGACAGTAGTAAGGGCATATGTGACTAAACACATAAAACCAGTTAGGGAAAGTACGTAAGGCCAAGGGCAAGGTATTAAGATATTAACCAACTTAAAGGGAAGTGCAGGACCGGATCCTCTCTCTCCAACAACGTTCGGGCAATGCCATCCTATAATTTGCTCTCTACCCCCCCCCCCCCACCTTCACATTAACTACCAGTCGCGACAAGAATCTACTACACTAATCTTGTCCTATTTTGGGTTTCTTTTGAGCCCGTCTTCTTTTTTTCCCACTGATCCATGGTAAAGTTTGCTAACCATCAGTTTTCTTCCGACTAAAATACATTTAGGCCACTTTTGAAAAAAAAAACATCCCTAAAACCATTTATGGTCATTTGTCAATAACAAACTTTCATTTTTTATTTCTAAACGTTGATCATAGATATCAGTCATTTGCAATTAGCTACATATGATAACTATGAGGTTCCCAAAAATTTCCCTTTAGAACTCAACAAATCATTGATCTGTTTGGGTAGGTAGATAGAAATATTGGTCGTAGTCGTAAATTTGTTGGTTGTTTGTGATGTATATAGATTGTACAATATGATCCGTTAGATCATTTGGAAACCCTGGTTCACATAAATGTCTCAGACTTAACTCTCATTCTACCACCAGAACCCGTGGTAATCAGGCAATCTACATACCAACCATCTGAAAAACCTCTTAGGAACTCTTTAAATGGTTTTCCATTAAAACAAAGTTGTCGGTGTGGATTAATCTGTTTGTATAGATTGGGAAGGTGTTTGTATGGGAGGACTTCTTAATAGATGAAGGAGCGTGTTTTTAATTGGGAGGGGCAGGTGTGGAGAAAACTTGGCTTTCTGCATAAAGCTCCCCTAGAAGCTTACAGAATAAGCCACTTTTTATATCATTAAGCCACTATCAAACAGTTTTGTATAGCTGACCGAATAAGCTGTAAGTCCAATTAACTCATTAAGCTGCTAACATGCCCTTATTTTGCTTGCACTCTCATCAAACAATACAACCTACTTTCTGGTGATCTAGCTGGTGCAGAGGATGTCTCACCCTAGAGTTCCTTTTGGACATCATACCTTACAAAGTATAAAGAGTCCCAGTAGGTCTTTAGGTAAGCAAGACAAAACAACTAACCACACTCGCTCCATAACCAATGTCTAACCAGTCATAGACTCATGATAAGATAATCTCACCTTTCTCATAAGTCCTGTGCACGTATCTAGATTCACTAGAGGTCTGCCATATTTTGGCACTAACCTGTCAATCGGAACAATGAGTGAATGCATGGACTTACACTCAATAAAACCCATAAACTAAAATTGAACATCAATAGCATACTTACTTCAGCAAACAAGCATCACTCTCAAGATCAAGACATCTTAATGTCAATAAATAATTTGGTGGCTTGCAGCAAAAGCGGTAATACTCACGTTGTCGGAAAATGTAAGAAGGGGTAGAAATTTTTCAACAGTAGAAACATGTATAAGATGCTATGTAAATATTTGGGGTTTAAAGAAATCGTAATATTACCAAAGAGCGAACCCTGAATATAAATGGAACTAAATATAACATATAATGTACTACCATGACTAACATAACATGCGATTTTCTCATTTCCAAATACACTGGTAAAGGTCTAAATGAACTAATTTAAGTTTCATATTTTGTTACTTCGAATTTTATCAAGAATACTTAGATATCGGAATTGAACTTAATGCCAAAAGTACTAACTAACTGGAAAAGATTTACTAAAGCAGTGTTGGCAAATAGCAATACGGTAGTCCATTGCTGGTAGCAATGAAAAGTAAAAGTATATGTGAAAACAATAAAATTATATTGAAGACATACATTGACAATGATAACCCAGCAGCAGCTAAGTTTGCATCGACTTTGATTCTGTCAGCACTAGATGCAACCGCTACTTTGAGGCCACTGTTTTTACACTGTTAAGATCATATTAGACGATAATAACAGAGGTAGACAAGTAAGCATATCGAACTTGTTTTTGTTGGCCCAAAAATACCTCAGTGATAAGCTCAAGAGCACCAGGAAAACCTATTCCAGAATTTGGTTTTGCATACTACAACAAGATATCAACAATTTCAGATCAGCTGAAGAGTTAAACAGAAAAAAGTGTCCTTTTTTTGGACCAAGAAATAGAAAAGTACTCTCTTTAGACCAGAATTTACCAATTAAAGGTTATATCGAAAAAGAATATTGATACTTAATAAACGTTATATGAAGTGGCAAACTGGCAATAGAATTACTGTCTTCCTGTTTGGGATAAAAGCTTCTAAAAACTTGCATCATTTGATTATTTCACCATATATTACAAATGAATGTGTGAAAGAGAAAATGTAGAAGATGCTTGAAACAAAGCATTTTTGTTGGTACCCTTAAAAGATTTAGAGACTTTCAGGTTCTTGAAATCTACACTTTCTCGAACCCATAAAAAGGGATCAAATATCAGAATCCCGTGTTGGGTAAATACTTCTATGGTGAAGTAAATGGGAAACACTTATCTAGGGTGAAAAGAATGAAATATTTTAAGCCTGTTTGAAGAGGGAGAAAATGTAGTTCAATCACCTTCTCTAAGTATATCTCAAAAAACCGCTTCTTAGCTGCCTCAGGGTTGAAGTTTGAAACACCCTTTACAGAAGCTACACCACCAAGAAAATTTGCCTCACCTGGTCCAAACATATAATACTCAGATAGGGACCCAAAGTTGAGCAATTGTAAAAGACAGTTAACTGATCAACAATCCTCACTCCAGATGGAAACATATTGATGTACAGAAGGAATCATTTTACACCCTCCATCAGAAAATAGGTGTACAAGAAATAAACTGAACCAAAAAAGAGCCAATATATCCCACCAGAAGGTAGGGTGTTTGGGGTAAGATGTGTGCGGAACTTATCTCTGTCCCACGAGACAGAGTGGTTGTTTCTAGGAAGACCTTCTGCAAAGCATAAGGGTCCCTCATTAGCAGCTTAATGAAACACAGCCTATTCGATCAGTTGTACAATTGCACTAAGGCTGTGATTGGCAAAAATAAGCTAGCTTATAAGCTAGTATATCTTTGGATGGACCATAAGCTAGCTTATTGAAACGCTAGTTGGAGTAGCGATTTAGGAGCTTTTTGTAGGTTTTTCCAATTATACCCTTAATAATATCAAGGCATTGTTTGGTATGCACAAAGTAGCTTATAAGCCAGCTTATTTTTTGTGTACATGTTTGGATGAATAAAAAGTAGCTTATAAGCTAGCTTTTTGATAAGCTACTCGAATGTAGCTTTTTGGAGCTTTTTCCAATTATACCTATATTAATATTAATTATTATATTCCAATATACCTTTTTTGGTCATTTTACATATCCATAAGCTACTTTTTGCCAAACATGATTACTAATAAGCTAGTTTGCCAAACATAGCCTAATTATTATATCCCAAGATACCCTTTTTGGTCATTTTACATACTCATGAGCTAGTTTTTACCAAAACACAATTTAATCATAAGCCAACTTATCAGCTTGTTGTAGCTTTTCAGCTAGTTTTCCAAACATAGCCTAACAATTTGTAAATATTACAGATCACAAAACAGCAATTTTAAACAGACATTTTATCTAACCAGGGGAGAGAATTCCTGCAATCTTTTTGCAAAAAAAGCCAATGATACTCCATAACCTACTAAAGAAACTGGAAAAATAAAATTCAAAAAAGAGAATTTTCATACCAGTTCCCATAAATGGCACAAAATCTTCAACAGTAACCTTAACTCCCATTTCATCAAACACATCAACTGCAGCCAACCTAGAAGACTCTTCACTGTTACACAACACTCCATCCATATCAAACAACACCGCAGACACTTTCCCCCAATCGCCCACCACTTTCTCCACCACATCCGTATCCTCCTTCACGCTCGCCCTCACCATCAATCCCGAACTTCTGCCGTTGATTATCATCGACTTCGACCGCCATTGGAGAAGAAACTTGTGCTTATGGAATGAGGATCTAGGGCTCGATAACAAGCTCGAAACCTTCGATTGATTTGAAGAAGATGATGATAAAGGTGAATGAAGTGGATTTACTAACAGCTTCAATGCCGCCATTGTTGTTGTTTGTGTGCGAGTGGCGGGGAGTGAGTTTGGATCAAGTGTTCATGGAAGTTTTTTATGGTGGAAAATGTTTTTGTTAAATTGATAAATGGTTGTTTAACTATTGTTTGTTTTGCAAAAACTGCCCTCTGGTTAACTAGTCTTGACAATTTCGTCCCTACGTAGCATGTTGCAGTAAGTAGGGGACGCCGGGACGATTCCGCTTGTTAGACTGACTATAAGGCGTTCGTCCACAGCACGGCCGTCACTAACATGGAAAACATAAGATATTGCCTAATTTGTACTACAACCCTTGTTAGCTGGTTCTTAGCATAAATAGATAAATGGGCTGTTAGATTGGCTGTCTGGTCACTGATAGGGAGCGGAACTAAAGTTTCTCGAGCACAGGGGCGGATGTACACTTGTTATATGGGGGACAATTGCCACCCATTAAAAAAGTTATTTTGCTTAACATACATAATTACATATTTTATAATTGATGTCATTAAATGACAACCACTAAAAAAACTATTCTGACCCCCTAAGATTTAGAAAAAAACTATTCTGACCCCCTTATATTTAGAGAGACCAAGACCCAAATTACTTTAGTCTATTTAAAAATAGTATGTATTATGATTTATGTTGATCCATCCAAAAAAGGGCCCAATAACCTAAAAGCTTTTTATATAACCCTGTTTTAACCTCTTTCTTTAATCCATTTAATTTTTGCTGCCTCCACTGCTCCACATTTCAAATCTCAACGATCCAACTCTCTGAAAGACTTTGTTCTCTTTTTTTTTTTTTGTTATTTGATGTAATTTCTTTAATATATTTAAATTGTTTATTTTATTTAGTTGTTATTTAGTTAGGATTTATTGAAAATCAATTTTATTCGTGAAGTATTAGAGACTGGTATTCGATAATTGTTTAGCTGATTATTAGTTGTTTGGTTGCTAATTTTTGTTGTTTTATTATTTCGCTGAAAAGACGAAAGGTTTTCTTAAAAGAAAAGCACCATCATCCGTAACCAGTCGTCATAATCCCCGATCTTTCTCATGATTTTTGAATGCTCGTATGATTTGTGTAATACAACTAAAGAGAAGCACTTGACAAGGTTACAATGAAGATGTGCTAGTTTGCTTTCAAAACATGAAAACTTGTAGACGACAAATATACGCCTTAACTATTAGATGTACTTTATTTATATACATTTTTATTTACTTTTTATTGTATTGTCATATTATGTTGCTTACACTCCGACCCCCATCTCCAAAATTTCTAGATCCGCCTCTGCTCGAGCATTCGTTTGACCAATTTTACTTGTTTGTTGTGGTTGGCTATTAACAGCTTCGGTGATTATTAAATCATATTCTATTATATCAATTTTAAGTTCATTTGTAAAAGTTTGTTTCCAGACACTTTTCATCGTCTCAAAATCAGTAATAACTCCACGCCTTATAGGTCTTTCCAAGTTCACCATATATTTGTTGGCTATTGCACTCTCTCCAAAATAATATATGGATAATGTGGTGACATTGGGAAAATTGGTGTCAGGTTCATCTCCCACCATAACAACCTCAACATATGGAGCAAAAAACGACATATCATATGCATGTTGTTTGTTTAAGCTTTATGGCATCAAAATAAGAAATTAACTAACATTTATAAAGTCATTTCCATTATTAAAAAAAATAAAAAATAAAAACAATCCTTATATCACGGTCCATTTTTTTATAGACCTACTCAAATCAATTAAGCTTAACAATTCTCAAGTGATAACATAAGAAGAAGGTAGTTGTTTTAAAAGTAGCCTAAAATTTTTGCTAGCGTAAATTCAGAGTAAAGTAAATGTTGTCATGCACATCTTCCAACTACTGATGGCGGGAAAATTCAGGGTGCATATATATGTATATATATGTATGTATATATAGAGGGGAGTTCCGTTGTTAACCACAAATAGTGTGTTAACCTTGTTAACCAAATTCAACCAATTAAATTACTCCATCACTTTAGTTATTTGAAGGGTATATCAGGAATTTTG
>CM058042.1:63852502-63885363 GCA_030169165.1 Centaurea solstitialis
TGCCATATTCCAACTATAGATCATTTATGAAAAATATTTATCAAATCATAAATGACTTAGAATCTTTTTGAAAATGAATCATAAATCCGATCGGTTGAACTAATCTTAGAATAAGACAAAGATCAAATCTTAGGTGGATCTTTCAAAACATCCTTAGCCAGATATCTTTACATACGAAACTTTGAGTTTACATGATATTTCTTTACACATCAAAGGTTCAATATTTCAAATGATAGATCGTGTAGCTGTATCTAATGGATCATGCTCATTGGATATGCTCTTCTCATTTTGATCATTATTAACACGTGATTTTTGTGAATTTTTCTATCGTTTGAGTCGTGTTTTATTCTTTATTTGTTTCTTGTTCTCGGTTCAACAAAAAGAAATCAAAAAAGTATATTGTAATTAACAAAAACAAGTTTAAAAAATCTCTTCAAATCAACCAAAAACTTAATCATACGATGCTACCATTTGAAAAATATTCTGGCTCCGTCTCTAAGACCCGAGCGGGGTCCTATACACACGTTCAACATATTCTTACAAATAGAATATATTTTCGGGGAATAAAAGGTGCATCCACTAAACTTTGTAGGTACTCCAAGATATAAACTACAAAAAACATCATTCAAAAATTTGAAAATTCATTTGGAATAAACTAAAAATAGGTAAAGAGAATCCTTCAAAATCATAAAAAAAAATCCTAAAAACGACGGAATGCAACCAAACTCATATTTAGCAACTTTGATAGACCTTTGATCCATGATAAAAATATAATTGCTTGACAAAAATTTCTAAACCTATAAAATATGCATTAATTTTGACCCCTTGGGTTGAAGAGTTTAAAACAAATATTTCAAAATCGACTCAAATTTATATAAAAAGTGGAAAGGCCAAAGATAGTGTTGACTTATGAGAGTGAAATAATTTATCATGGTTATTTAGAAGTCGTTCAAATTTAGAAAATTTAGCCGTCTTCTTCCTCTTTTCCATTTTAGGAAGACATCTTTGGGCTATTAAACAAAAATATTTGTCCAAATTATCATAATTTTTATTTAGGGGCCGTTTACTAAACATTTACCTGGATAAGCGACCAAGTTATTTTACTTTACGGGAAGCATATCGCAAAGAGCAAGAATCTTACCCAAGTAATAGCGAATGCAAGAATGAGCGTCTTACCGATAAGTGAGGGTCATCACCTTTTATCACAATTAGTGCTTACCGGGTAAATTGTTGCATACAATACCGTTTTTGTATACTAAAATCTTACCCCGTCAGTAAGTGATAGTGTTGAATGTTGTTGGTAAGCACTTACTCAGGTAAGTGTTTGGTAAACGAAGGCTTACTTTATTTTAAAGAATTTGTTAAATGTTAAAGGGATGTTTGGATTAATGTAATAGTTTTAAGAGATTTCAGGTTCGGTGAAGGCTTCAAGCTTGGACATGTTTAAATTTTGAATCTTTAATGTGTTTGGATTGTGTGATTTTAAATGGAATTGAATTTTCTTTGTATAAAAGGTGTTGTATAGGAGTGAGCTTCTGATGGGTTCGAGCGGTTCAGGCCCCAAACTACACTACCAGATCGCGGGTTTCAGATGAAACTTTTAACCCCCAAAAACCGTCTATTATTTTCGGATATCTAATGAAGTTCAGATATTCGAGTTTGAGGTTGGTCGTGTTGGGTATCCGGACGCTGAATTTCTAGATTCTCTTTTTCCCCTGTACATTCTTTTCCAAATTCAAGATTTGCTGATTTGATTAAAAAAAGAATCATTAGATTAGGGGTGGCAATTTCTGACACTACAACCAACCCGACAGGACACGACACGAAGATAAACGAGTTTGGGTTGAGGTTTTTGACCCGCCATCCCACCAATTTCACGGGTTGTGTTCGGGTCGACCCGCCGGGTTGACCCACGAACCCATTTATCTTTAATTAATAATTTTTTTATGTAATAAAAATAAAATTTTGACTTTGAGCATCCAAATATCCCTAACATCAGTAACATGCCTAAGTCCAAATATTTGCTGAAAGACATATTTTAAGCTATTTGTTTTATATACAGCTTGTTTTAGGGTTTAGTTCCCTAAAATGTATCAAAGTTGTCACATTTCGCTATTGTGCGTGTTGTACTTAATAACCTACCATTTAATGTACCATAGTTTCAAAACCTACTTGTTGAAGAGGTAGCCGGTCATTCGCCATTCGGTCATCTCCTCCGGCGACTTTTCTGGCGACCACACCATCATCTTCTCCGACGACACACCACTCTGGCGTCTTCTCAGGCGACCACACCACCAATTTTCTCCAACGACCTCCATCTCCGCCACACCACCATCTTCACCGGCGAAATTCCAACAATTGTTCGTTTGGACCTCAGGTATAATCTTCTCACCGGTCCCACTGTGTTCGTTGGAAAAAATGGTGGTAATCGTTGTGATATCTGTTTCTGTGTGGGTCCAATGAAAAAATGGAGGGTGGCGGAGATAGAGGTCGCCGTAGAAGATGGTGGGTGGAGGAGATGGAGGTTGTCGAAGAAAATGGTGGTGTGGTCGCCGTAGAAGACGAGTGGTGTGTCGCCGGAGAAGATTATGGTGTGGTCCCCAGAAAAGTCGTTGGAATGGTTTGGTCGCCGGAAAACTCGCCGAAAAAGATGACTGGTCGCCGGAAAACTCGCCGGAGTAGGAGTGACTGGTTGGTAAGCTGCTATAAGAGGTCATGATACATTAAACGATAAGTTTTGAAACTTTGGTACATTAAATGGTAGGATTTTAACTACAGTATACACAATAACAAAAGGTGATAACTTGGATATATTTTGGGAACTAAGCCCATATATACTATTACTTGAAAGACCCGCCAACCCATGATCCGTTTATGACCCGTTAACCCGTTTATGACCAGTCAACCTGTGTCTAAACCGCCAACCCGTGACACGACCCGCGACGCGTAAGAGTTGAAGATTTCGACACGATTAGCTAAACGGGTCGAGTTACAGGTTGAGGTTTTTGACCCGCCAACTCGAACACAACCAAATTTTCACCCCTACATTCGATACGGAAACGTTGAATAGTGGGAACTGATAATTTTGTGAAAGTTGAAGGGGTGTTTTAAATTTAGAGTTACATAAAAATAAAAGAATTTTTAATATTTTCGAGTATTAGACGATTCAGGTAAGATTTTCCGACACCCAACTAGATCCGATGTATCCAATTTTTATATAGAAATTCTCACGTCTTTCGAATTGGGTATCAGATGGGTCCGGTTTTGCTCACCTCTAAAAACATATGCAATTTTAAAAGATCTCTATTTTTTATTTCAAATATATCCTTGCTACTTTTTACGCTAGCATTTGAATAACATATGATAAATGTGAATTGAATGTACCTTTGAATTAACATAATGTGAATTGAATGTACTTTTTTTTTTTGAAAAGCAAATACCTTTTATTACCAAACCAACAAAACCAAACCAAAGTCCCACACCATATAACATAACCGAATCAAACCCAGAAAAGAAGCCAGCAAAACAAAATGAAAAACAAATCAACAGACCTTAAGCAAATCCACCCACACAGCAGAAGACAGAAAAGAGAAACCCAATACGGAAAAGCCATCTCGGTCGGGCAGAAAAGAACGCCGGTGCAGTTTGCGAGGTGGAAACCACTACCGACTGTCACACGACTACTGGTCAGCCCAGATTAAGCTGCCTACAACAAGACCAGACGCGGGTTTGCGATCCAAACGTTCCAATCTATCTTCCTTTTCGTGAATCTGCTTCCAATCCATTCGTAACTTTTACGCTGAAAATCACCAAAAATGTCGTCCAAGTTCCTGTTCAAATTTTCGAAAACTAATTGATTTCGATTCGACCACAACAAGTACGCAAACGCCCACAATGTTTCAGTCCACAACTTTGGGCATGCCGAATCCCCTGACAATCCAACTACCATCTGTAGCAAGTCCATGATCGTTTTGACATTACCTAAATCTATTCCCCACCATCTAGCCGTCTTGATCCACATCCTCTTGACCTCTTGACAACGGTAGAGCGCGTGATCGATCGTCTCCACTTCACTTTTGCAACACGGACATAGTAAAGAATCCAAATCAAAGCCCATTTTATCGAGGACTTCACGACATGGGATTCTTCCTTGCCTCTCCCTCCATATGAAGATCCCAATCTTTTTTGGGATTTTCTTTAACCAACACGTTTGCATCTCGTTGTCCATTCCGTTTGCCGCTACCACCTTTTCCTCAATCAAGGCCTTCAATTGAGAGATCGAGAACTCTCCGTCCGGGCTTAGGAACCATTTGAGCTTATCGGTTCCGCTAGAGTTTGGTCTCCAAACCTACAAAAGGTAAATAAGCGACACTGACTCTCCTTCTTCCCTCCCTCTCGGCTCCCTTCTCCCACTACAAAACAGACGACCTTCAGCGACGGAAATATCCGTTGCTGATCCGTCACTAAAAGGCAGATCCGTTGCTGATCCGTCGCTGATGGTCTGTCACCGTTGGTCACGTGGTAGATACTTTCAGCGACGGCAATCCGTCGCAAATCTACGACGGATCTGCGACGGACACTTTCAGCGACGGATCAGTGACGGACCCTATTAGCGACGGATCAGTGACGGACCCTATTAGCGACGGATCAGTGACGGATTATCAGCGACGGATGCTTTTAGCGACGGATTTGTGACGGATTTTATTTTAATTTAATTTAATTTTAATTGCACTTAGTGACGGACTTTCCGTCACTAATCCGTCGCTAATTATTAATAAAATTAAAAACATATAAAAAACCAAAATTTCCTAATACAAATCTCATTTCCAAAATTTCCAAACAATCCAAAATCAATAAAGAAATACATAATCCAAATCCAAATCCAAATTCAAATGTACTAAAGATTCCAAATTCAAATATATTACAAATGCAACGACTAGTTTATTAATCACTAACAAGCAACAAATGAACTAAAACAAACCAAATGAGTTGTAGCAGCTCAAACTCTAGAACTCACCTCAATTACTATAAACCAAATTCAAATTCAAATGTAGTACACAATCTCTTCCTAAGTTTCTCTTCCTTCCATTGTAGTTAAATCTTTAAGATACTCCTAAAAAATCTGAAGTTCAAATATATGACAATAAACATATTAGTACACCAATTTAAGATACTCCTCAAAAATCTAAAGTTCAAATATATGACAATAAACATATTAGTACACCAATCCAAAGCCAAATTTCTCATGATCACGTCCATAAATCTCAAAATGTTATCACCTAACCCGATGAGCAAGCTTACCTGGTTGAAGTATTTTGTCAAACGCAGTACAATACTTCAATGAATCCAAACACTAATAGTACTTGGTTCAACAAAATATACAACAATTGATATTCGCAATAAAATTAAGTCGATTGACATTGGCCAAGATCTATTACTACAAAAATGTTAATAGTACCCGATAATAAAAATGAACCAGCAAGTATTTACCAAAGTAAATGGTTAGACCCAATTTCATTCTCATCAACTCTGTTACCATTTATCAATTGAACATGTGCAATTGGCACAATTATGTTTACCCCTATATGAAGACTCATTTAACATATACAATTTGATTTTGCAACAAATGTAAAGTCAAGTTCCAATACCAACCCAGCATCCATAGTAGAATTTGAATCCAAAATTAAAAAATGTAGAAGCAAAAGCAAACTAAAATTTGTAAATAGAAGCAAGCTCATCCTTCACATCATGCATTAACAATCCCCTAAATCTTTGCTACTTAAACTCCTCATCACTCTTGACCTCATCTTCACATCACTAATACCTTTAGGTCTAATACCTTTAATTCTTTTCTAATGCTTTACTTATTGAATATTAGCTTTCAAACTAAAGTAAATCTTATAAGTTTGAAATAAAATAAACATTAGCAGCAAAGAGCAATCCATCACCTTTTCATTATTGATCCTAACTCCAAAGAAATACAATACATACCTTTAGAAAACCATCGTGAAGAAATATTCTAGATTTTCTGCTAGTCCAATGAGACCTACAATTGTAACAGAACACACAAACTTTGCATATATCAGAAGCCACAAAACAACTTTCTTTTAAGTCAACAACCGATTTATATAGACATAAATCAACTTATGATTATAATTTAGATGTAGTACTTGCCAAATATGTTATATAAGTTTGCAACATACATGCATATATGTTTTTGACTTTTTTGTTTAAAAATCCAAAATTTCTTGAAAGTTCAATTACTTTTGTTAGGATTTTAGCACAATTAATTAATGGATTGTTGAAATCCATCGTAAGTAAATTGAATGCAACAGATATGGCATCGAAATTACCTCCGTATATTGACAATCTTTGTCACTATTTTACCAAGCCCAACTCTCGTTGTACTTCTTGCTTTGCAAAATCCTTGGCAACATAACCTTCCATGCACAACAACAAAGTAGGTAAGCATTTAGGTATGCAAAGGAACTTGTGCTTGAAATACTAAACACCAACTGCACTCAAGACAGTCGTCAGCATACGAACGGATTTAAATTGAATTTAGATTGAACTTGCGGTTGAAACACTAATTGCAAGAACTTTAAAATTAAATTTCCATCAAAGATAGATCCAAGGTGAAAGTAAGCATGAAACATATCCTTGAGTGAACCAAGGCATCATAAAACATATCCTTGACTAAAGCATTATCTTTTGAAACAGTAGACACAAAAAACATGAAATGGAAGCAAAACTTTTGTTTCATCTGATCATAGTTAAGCACTATAAACTAATTAACCCATATGATATGCGCAATGTGCTTCTGATTAACACCAATGAAATTAAAAGTTAAGTGTTTTTTTGGCTTTCTTCTGCAAAACTTCAAAGTGTATCCGTACGTCAATAAGTAGTGCCTTTCTTTAATCAGTTTTTCTCTTATGACAAATACGCTATCCACCTTTTGAATAAGGGAGATTATTTTGAGATTGTAAAAGGGGATTCAAAAATTGATATACAACACCAAAATCAATTTTCCAACATTCATGTTAAAAAGGTTATACAACAGCAAAATCGATTCCAACATTCGTGAACTTTGCATTTGCTTTTCCAGCAAAACCAATAAACACTCAAGGTATGCCTATGTTTGTATTAGCAAAAATAATAATTACATATATGGATATGAAGATGTGAAATCGATTAAGAAGAAATCAAGAAGAAGACACTACCTGATTTCAAGTCGAATAACCTTATTTTTACCCCACTTTGGTGTCGATTGCAAAATGATTTCGAAATCGATTAACCTAGGACGGTTGTGGCGTTAAGTGGTGACAGCGGCGGTGGTGAGTGGTGACAACGGCGATCGTGAGAGTGGTAACTACGGCGGTGGTGGTGGTGGTGGTGACGGTGGCGGCATGGAGGAGATCGAGAGAGGAGATAGAGAAAGCTAGGGCAACTTCGATTTCACAAATCTGATAATATTAGATGGAGGGCGATATTAGGGTTTCAAAGAGAGGGGGAGGAGGGGCGGGAAGTGAAAAAAAAAGGGGGGAGTTTATTTTATTAAAATTTTGTAATCCAAGTTTTAAATCTAATCGTATTTAAAACATAAGTTTTATATTAAATTCTATTGAAATTCAAACTTAATATATATAATTGATTTATTACTATCAAAGTTAATCAAAATTTGAGCATATATATATATATGATTAGGTTCAAATGTGAACTCAATTTTGGTTGTGAACGTAAGGACATGATATTTAAGAGAACATGATATTTCATGGTATTTTTTTGTGAAGTTATGTACGTTAGGTCTTGGTCTCACGTGGTCTTACGGAAACAGCTTGGTCTCACGCGGTCTCACGGAAACAGCTTGGTCTTATGCGAACCTAAGTCTATATAAAATATTTATACACACATATGAATATAGGGTTAGTCGGTTAAGCTTAAAGGAAAACTTCAAAGAAATGAAAAACCGAGTAATAGATCGATCGAAGCCCAGATATATTAATTCAATCCCAACAAGATCGATTAAACCCGGATATATCAATTGAAGCCAATTAGATCAATTAAAACACAATTAGATCGACCCAAGCCCAGATATATCAATTGAAGCCCAAGTAGATCGACCCAAGCCCATATATATCAATTGAAGCCCAAGTAGATCGATCCAAGCCCAGATATATCAATTGAAGCCCAAGTAGATCGATCCAAGCCCAGATATATCAATTGAAGCCCAATAAGATCGACCCAAGCCCAGATATATCAATTAAAGCCCACTGGATCGATCAAATCCCAGATATGTCAATTGAAGCCTAACTAGATTGACCTAAGCCTAGATATATCAATTGAAGCCTAACTAGATCCCTTAAAGGCCAACTATATCCATTAAAGCCCAACTTGATTCATTAAGGCCCAATTAGATACATTAAAACCCAACTTGATCCATTAAAGTCCACTTAGATTCATTAAATCCCATGTACAACGATTAAAGTTCAATTAGATTCATTAAATCCCATGTATAACGATTAAAGTTCAATTAGGTCCGTTAAAGCCCAACTAAATTCATTAAAGCCCAACTTGGTCGATTAAAGTCCAAGTAGATCCATTAAAGTCCAATGAGATCCATTAAAGTCCACTTAATCGATTAAAGCCTATGTACATCCATTAAAGCCCAATTAGATCGATTAAAGCCCAATTAGATCCATTAAAGCCCAACTTAATCAATTAAAGGCCAATTAGATCTATTAAAACCCAACTCGATCGATTAAAGTCCAACTACATCGATCAAAGTCCAATTAAATCTATTAAAGTCCAATTAGATCCATTAAACCCAACTAGATCCATTAAAATGCAACTAGATCGATCAAAGTCCGTTAGATCCATTAAAATGCAACTAGATCGATCAAAGTCCCATTAGATCCATTAAAATGCAACTAGATCGATCAAAGTCTCATTAGATCCATTAAAGCTCAACTTGATCATTTAAACAGGATGTAACGACCCTAAACAAACTATGTTAGCTATGTCTTTGTATATACATGCATGGTTCATTGTGAATGATCAATACTTAGCTATATTACAACATAACGGGTATTCGTTGACTCTTAATGAATTTGACACTTACAAACTTGATCCATGGTTCATCATGGATATGACATACACACAACATATACATAGTTCAAACAACTAATTAATATACATCAATCATCGTTAACAAGCAACACACATGCACACAGACACACATATATATATAACATGAATATTTATACACATCAACAAAATATAACCCTAGAAAACAAAAAAAACAAAAAAAATAATAATTCCGTCACTAATCCGTCGCTAATTAGCAACGGATTAGTGACGGACACGTGGTTTCCATCGCTAATCCGTCGCTAATTAGCGACGGATTAGTGACGGAATTAATTATTTCAATTTTATATATTTCAAAAATTAATTCCGTCACTAATCCGTCGCTAATTAGCGACGGATTAGTGACGGAATTAATTATTTCATTTTTTTATTTCAAAAATTAATTCCGTCACTAATCCGTCGCTAATTAGCGACGGATTAGTGACGGAATTAATTATTTAATTTTTGTTTATTTTAATAATTAATTCCGTCACTAATCCGTCGTTAATTAGTGACGGATTTGCGACGGAATTAACTATTTCATTATTTATTTATTTTAATAATTAAGTCCGTCACTAATTCGTCGCTAATTAGTGACGGATTTGCGACAGAATTAATTATTTCATTATTTATTTATTTTTTAATTGATTCCGTCGCAAATCTGTCACAAATCCGTCGCTAATTAGCGACGAAATATTTCCGTCGCTAATTAGCGACAGATTTGTGACGGATTTGCGACGGAACATGGTCGTGGCCTATTCCGTCGCTAATCCGCTGCTAATCCGTCGCTAATTAGCGACGGGAATAGTCCGTCACAAAAATTCGTCACTGATGCCCAATTCGTCACGGAAATAGCCCCAATTCCGCCTACACTCCCCCGTCTCGAGTCCGCCAACTCCAATCTCTCGGCCACCTTTACGTCTTTATCCGACTCGAGTCTCCAAAGACGGTTGAACTTGTTGGCTAGTATCTCATCACATAGCCACCTATCCAACCAAAAACACGTACCCCACCCATTCCACTTCCTTCGTCGACAAGTTAATTCCCAACCTCTCGAGCTCCTTACCAACCTTTAGGATACCCCCACACAGATTTCCCACTCCCTCTACTCCTTGCTCCCTCCTCTAGACCTCCTTTGTCTCCATGTAAACTTCTAATGAGCCTAATCCATAACGCCTCTTGCTCTCCTCGCCCCCTCAAGAACTTCCACCACCATTTCCCTAGAAGATGACGCGGGCGGAAAACGCGGAACGGATCGACAAACGTCTGAATCCGAAAGGGTACGAGATTTTACAAGCGTAAAACTCAAACAGACAAAGAGATAAACTCTAAATAACTAGAGATAAAACTCTAAACTCACAAAGAGAATAATATAATTATTAATTGGAATCTGATAAACAATTGTAGCCTAAAACCCTATTTATAATCTAGTTAAAACATAATTAAGGAAACTAAATAACCTAATACTAATCTAACTAGGAAAGCAAATAAAATAACTACTAAATATAAATCCTAACTTGATAAAGAAGAAAACTAATTGATAACACCAAAATTATACATGTTTTGGTTATGCTTAATTGTCTGATTTTATCCCATTTCTCACCCATTTCTGGTCTGATCACTCATGTTTTGGACTGATTCTTACTTTTATGGGTTTTGGAGGCCGTGGAACGGAAAAGTACGGAAAAAGGCGAAAAAACGTGAAAATTGGAAAAACTCAATCCAGTGGCCATTTCGCGTCCGCGACTTTTATAGTTTGGCGCCGCGAAGCTCGCAAAGATGGAAAACCTAGGGTTAATTTAAGTACTTCGCGCCGCGAAGATGCCGCCTCGAGATCGCGAAACGAGCCCCGAGCTGTCCTTTTAAATACTGATCTCCTCCTCCAGTCTTAAAAAAATCATCTCTCATCTGGTGTTAATCAAGTATAAATCATTAGGGTATTAGTTTGTGAGAGAAAGAGAGAGTTGTTGTGCCGATAAGCTACGGAATTTGATTCTCGATCATCTATCGTTGTACGGTAGGTATAATGTCTATCTCTATGTTTATGTTTGCTGATTTCATGATGTCTAGTGAGTAGTTTTCTTTAGTGGTACTTATTGTGGTAGATGAACCTTGTGGATGATGTTTTTGTGATTTAATGTTTATTGGTTTGTTTTTGGTTTATTGAATGTGTTTTACGGTTCCGGTTTGATTCGTATTGTTTGGATATTTGAATTCGTTGGTTGGGTGTATCTGTTTGACCTAGATAGATAGACTCCGATAGGTTAATCAACCTTTCTTGACCTTCCCTTTGAAAACCCGAAGAGTTGTGTTAGGTGGTTAGCTCGGACCGAGAGCAGCCAGATAGTTGAATTCCTTACAATAGTGATAGAATTGGGTGGCTGGTACTAGATTGCCTGACAAACAGTCTGTGTACTAGGACTAGGA
Organism: Centaurea solstitialis; assembly: GCA_030169165.1. Taxonomy (NCBI): domain Eukaryota; kingdom Viridiplantae; phylum Streptophyta; class Magnoliopsida; order Asterales; family Asteraceae; genus Centaurea; species Centaurea solstitialis. Next base: position 63,864,056 of record CM058042.1, read on the forward strand.
GGACCAACCTAGTTAACAACCGTAACCATCACATGCTAGGGTGTCTTAGACTTAAATTCTTACAATAACCAATACAACCATATCTTTGGCCAGTTTAAATCATCCACTTGGGGAGTCGGTATACCATGATAAGTACTACTATTTTCATTCATATAGTTTTAATCATCTCTTTTGCTTTCTTAGTTAATTAGTTAATTAGTTGTCTTTTAATCAATCAAACCTTTTTCATAAAAACCCCCCATAGCTTTAGGTTAATTAAACTAGCTAAGATTATTAATCTACATAACTTGACCGTTCCCAGTGTTAGATACGATACCTGGACTTTCCTACACTATATTACTCACGATCAGGTACGCTTGCCTGTGAATGTGGTAACAGTGGCTAGGCTTTAGAGGTTAAAACTTATTTCGCTTTTTATATACGATAATTACCGCATCACTAATTAATGGTAATAATCCTATTCTAATTAAGTAATAAAATATTTAAATAAACTGATAAACGTGATCTTCTCCGGATTGGTCAGACGCGCAAATCTGCCAGCGGTGGGCTCGCGCCGCGAACCATAGCTTCGCGCCGCGAGGTCGGCTCTGTCACGACACTTGAATTTTTTCTTCTTTTGAGTTCTTTTCCCTGGTTTCCAGAAATCCATAAAATTCGCTAATACATGCCGAAACCGATCTGTATCAGTCACCCCCACTTGAAAAGAACTCGACCTCGAGTTCTCTTGTAGACATCTTAAAATCCCGGGGTCTAAAAGTAACATTAGATCGCGGAGCATGTTTTCCGGGTGGCTTTTGAAACTTAGAAAGGGGTCGACATCTGCAGGTTGTGTTAGACTCCATGTAAGCATGACTTCATCGAGTTCATACGGATAATAGGCAATAACAGCTTCAGTTGGACGTATGTCGGCTTGATCCGGAACTTTGGACGTTGAGACTACGGGAGCATTTCTTCAGGCTCAATTTTCTTGACTTCTTGCATTAAAAGCTTCGGCTTAGGAATCTTCTCAACTTTCAGATCTTTATATTTTCTGGCGACTGGCCTAGAGATCTGATTTGGAAAATTTAGTCTCGGTAAGGACTTGTTGCGGCTCGGTCGCGATGGCGATAACATCTTGTGGTAGTTCAATCGCGACGGGGATAAATTCTTGAGGCGGTGTAATCACGACGAGTAGTGGTTCGGTCGCGACGGGTAGCGGTTCGGTCATGAAGAAGACGATTTCTTACGGCGGCTCAATCGTGACGGATGGCGGTTCGGTCACGACGGGGACGATTTCCTTGTCGGCGATCTCCGTTGATTCTCCTTTCTTTCTTTTCTGGCAAGAATCGCTCCTCCATGAGTTGTTTCATTCGCTTCCATGATTGAACCGGTCTTTTCCGTTGGCATTGTCGTTGCTTGACCACTTTATTGCTCTTTAGGTGAAAAGCAACCAACTTTACTTGCTTTTCTCTAGGAATCTCGATAACCTCAAAGAATCTGTGGACTTCGCTCTGCCAGTTTAAAAACTCTTCCACTTCCAAAGTTCCATAAAAAAACGGAATTTCCGCTTTTGTATGAAGGGCGCGTGCGTTTCTTTTTTGCTTAATGGGGTTTTCTTCCTTTTTTTCGAATTTGGGGCTAGGAAAACTAACCTGGTTACGGTAATCGGGTTGCCTGTCTCTTCTCCAACGCTCATAGACGAGAGTGTCGGTCTGATTGGCGAGGTTAGCGCGGGCAGTGTTGAGGGCCGTGGAAAAAGCCATGGCGATTGCCTTAATACTAGCTTGATTGATGTATGGTTGTGGTGATGTCATCTGAAGGAAAAGAGACAGGTAGTCTGGCTCTGATACCAACTGACACGGGCGGAAAACGCGGAACGAATAGACAAACGTCTGAATCCGAAAGGGTACGAGATTTTACAAGCGTAAAACTCAAACAGACAAAGAGATAAACTCTAAATAACTAGAGATAAAACTCTAAACTCACAAAGAGAATAATATAATTATTAATTGGAATCTGATAAACAATTGTAGCCTAAAACCCTATTTATAATCTAGTTAAAACATAATTAAGGAAACTAAATAACCTAATACTAATCTAACTAGGAAAGCAAATAAAATAACTACTAAATATAAATCCTAACTTGATAAAGAAGAAAACTAATTGATAACACCAAAATTATACATGTTTTGGTTATGCTTAATTGTCTAATTTTATCCCATTTCTCACCCATTTCTGGTCTGATCACTCATGTTTTGGACTGATTCTTACTTTTATGGGTTTTGGAGGCCGTGGAACGGAAAAGTACGGAAAAAGGCGAAAAAAACGTGAAAATTGGAAAAACTCAATCCAGTGGCCATTTCGCGTCCGCGACTTTTATAGTTTGGCGCCGCGAAGCTCGCAAAGATGGAAAACCTAGGGTTAATTTAAGTACTTCGCGCCGCGAAGATGCCGCCTCGAGATCGCGAAACGAGCCCCGAGCTGTCCTTTTAAATACTGATCTCCTCCTCCAGTCTTAAAAAAATCATCTCTCATCTGGTGTTAATCAAGTATAAATCATTAGGGTATTAGTTTGTGAGAGAAAGAGAGAGTTGTTGTGCCGATAAGCTACGGAATTTGATTCTCGATCATCTATCGTTGTACGGTAGGTATAATGTCTATCTCTATGTTTATGTTTGCTGATTTCATGATGTCTAGTGAGTAGTTTTCTTTAGTGGTACTTATTGTGGTAGATGAACCTTGTGGATGATGTTTTTGTGATTTAATGTTTATTGGTTTGTTTTTGGTTTATTGAATGTGTTTTACGGTTCCGGTTTGATTCGTATTGTTTGGATATTTGAATTCGTTGGTTGGGTGTATCTGTTTGACCTAGATAGATAGACTCCGATAGGTTAATCAACCTTTCTTGACCTTCCCTTTGAAAACCCGAAGAGTTGTGTTAGGTGGTTAGCTCGGACCGAGAGCAGCCAGATAGTTGAATTCCTTACAATAGTGATAGAATTGGGTGGCTGGTACTAGATTGCCTGACAAACAGTCTGTGTACTAGGACTAGGAGGACCAACCTAGTTAACAACCGTAACCATCACATGCTAGGGTGTCTTAGACTTAAATTCTTACAATAACCAATACAACCATATCTTTGGCCAGTTTAAATCATCCACTTGGGGAGTCGGTATACCATGATAAGTACTACTATTTTCATTCATATAGTTTTAATCATCTCTTTTGCTTTCTTAGTTAATTAGTTAATTAGTTGTCTTTTAATCAATCAAACCTTTTTCATAAAAACCCCCCATAGCTTTAGGTTAATTAAACTAGCTAAGATTATTAATCTACATAACTTGACCGTTCCCAGTGTTAGATACGATACCTGGACTTTCCTACACTATATTACTCACGATCAGGTACGCTTGCCTGTGAATGTGGTAACAGTGGCTAGGCTTTAGAGGTTAAAACTTATTTCGCTTTTTATATACGATAATTACCGCATCACTAATTAATGGTAATAATCCTATTCTAATTAAGTAATAAAATATTTAAATAAACTGATAAACGTGATCTTCTCCGGATTGGTCAGACGCGCAAATCTGCCAGCGGTGGGCTCGCGCCGCGAACCATAGCTTCGCGCCGCGAGGTCGGCTCTGTCACGACACTTGAATTTTTTCTTCTTTTGAGTTCTTTTCCCTGGTTTCCAGAAATCCATAAAATTCGCTAATACATGCCGAAACCGATCTGTATCAGTCACCCCCACTTGAAAAGAACTCGACCTCGAGTTCTCTTGTAGACATCTTAAAATCCCGGGGTCTAAAAGTAACATTAGATCGCGGAGCATGTTTTCCGGGTGGCTTTTGAAACTTAGAAAGGGGTCGACATCTGCAGGTTGTGTTAGACTCCATGTAAGCATGACTTCATCGAGTTCATACGGATAATAGGCAATAACAGCTTCAGTTGGACGTATGTCGGCTTGATCCGGAACTTTGGACGTTGAGACTACGGGAGCATTTCTTCAGGCTCAATTTTCTTGACTTCTTGCATTAAAAGCTTCGGCTTAGGAATCTTCTCAACTTTCAGATCTTTATATTTTCTGGCGACTGGCCTAGAGATCTGATTTGGAAAATTTAGTCTCGGTAAGGACTTGTTGCGGCTCGGTCGCGATGGCGATAACATCTTGTGGTAGTTCAATCGCGACGGGGATAAATTCTTGAGGCGGTGTAATCACGACGAGTAGTGGTTCGGTCGCGACGGGTAGCGGTTCGGTCATGAAGAAGACGATTTCTTACGGCGGCTCAATCGTGACGGATGGCGGTTCGGTCACGACGGGGACGATTTCCTTGTCGGCGATCTCCGTTGATTCTCCTTTCTTTCTTTTCTGGCAAGAATCGCTCCTCCATGAGTTGTTTCATTCGCTTCCATGATTGAACCGGTCTTTTCCGTTGGCATTGTCGTTGCTTGACCACTTTATTGCTCTTTAGGTGAAAAGCAACCAACTTTACTTGCTTTTCTCTAGGAATCTCGATAACCTCAAAGAATCTGTGGACTTCGCTCTGCCAGTTTAAAAACTCTTCCACTTCCAAAGTTCCATAAAAAAACGGAATTTCCGCTTTTGTATGAAGGGCGCGTGCGTTTCTTTTTTGCTTAATGGGGTTTTCTTCCTTTTTTTCGAATTTGGGGCTAGGAAAACTAACCTGGTTACGGTAATCGGGTTGCCTGTCTCTTCTCCAACGCTCATAGACGAGAGTGTCGGTCTGATTGGCGAGGTTAGCGCGGGCAGTGTTGAGGGCCGTGGAAAAAGCCATGGCGATTGCCTTAATACTAGCTTGATTGATGTATGGTTGTGGTGATGTCATCTGAAGGAAAAGAGACAGGTAGTCTGGCTCTGATACCAACTGACACGGGCGGAAAACGCGGAACGAATAGACAAACGTCTGAATCCGAAAGGGTACGAGATTTTACAAGCGTAAAACTCAAACAGACAAAGAGATAAACTCTAAATAACTAGAGATAAAACTCTAAACTCACAAAGAGAATAATATAATTATTAATTGGAATCTGATAAACAATTGTAGCCTAAAACCCTATTTATAATCTAGTTAAAACATAATTAAGGAAACTAAATAACCTAATACTAATCTAACTAGGAAAGCAAATAAAATAACTACTAAATATAAATCCTAACTTGATAAAGAAGAAAACTAATTGATAACACCAAAATTATACATGTTTTGGTTATGCTTAATTGTCTAATTTTATCCCATTTCTCACCCATTTCTGGTCTGATCACTCATGTTTTGGACTGATTCTTACTTTTATGGGTTTTGGAGGCCGTGGAACGGAAAAGTACGGAAAAAAGGCGAAAAAAACGTGAAAATTGGAAAAACTCAATCCAGTGGCCATTTCGCGTCCGCGACTTTTATAGTTTGGTGCCGCGAAGCTCGCAAAGATGGAAAACCTAGGGTTAATTTAAGTACTTCGCGCCGCGAAGATGCCGCCTCGAGATCGCGAAACGAGCCCCGAGCTGTCCTTTTAAATACTGATCTCCTCCTCCAGTCTTAAAAAAATCATCTCTCATCTGGTGTTAATCAAGTATAAATCATTAGGGTATTAGTTTGTGAGAGAAAGAGAGAGTTGTTGTGCCGATAAGCTACGGAATTTGATTCTCGATCATCTATCGTTGTACGGTAGGTATAATGTCTATCTCTATGTTTATGTTTGCTGATTTCATGATGTCTAGTGAGTAGTTTTCTTTAGTGGTACTTATTGTGGTAGATGAACCTTGTGGATGATGTTTTTGTGATTTAATGTTTATTGGTTTGTTTTTGGTTTATTGAATGTGTTTTACGGTTCCGGTTTGATTCGTATTGTTTGGATATTTGAATTCGTTGGTTGGGTGTATCTGTTTGACCTAGATAGATAGACTCCGATAGGTTAATCAACCTTTCTTGACCTTCCCTTTGAAAACCCGAAGAGTTGTGTTAGGTGGTTAGCTCGGACCGAGAGCAGCCAGATAGTTGAATTCCTTACAATAGTGATAGAATTGGGTGGCTGGTACTAGATTGCCTGACAAACAGTCTGTGTACTAGGACTAGGAGGACCAACCTAGTTAACAACCGTAACCATCACATGCTAGGGTGTCTTAGACTTAAATTCTTACAATAACCAATACAACCATATCTTTGGCCAGTTTAAATCATCCACTTGGGGAGTCGGTATACCATGATAAGTACTACTATTTTCATTCATATAGTTTTAATCATCTCTTTTGCTTTCTTAGTTAATTAGTTAATTAGTTGTCTTTTAATCAATCAAACCTTTTTCATAAAAACCCCCCATAGCTTTAGGTTAATTAAACTAGCTAAGATTATTAATCTACATAACTTGACCGTTCCCAGTGTTAGATACGATACCTGGACTTTCCTACACTATATTACTCACGATCAGGTACGCTTGCCTGTGAATGTGGTAACAGTGGCTAGGCTTTAGAGGTTAAAACTTATTTCGCTTTTTATATACGATAATTACCGCATCACTAATTAATGGTAATAATCCTATTCTAATTAAGTAATAAAATATTTAAATAAACTGATAAACGTGATCTTCTCCGGATTGGTCAGACGCGCAAATCTGCCAGCGGTGGGCTCGCGCCGCGAACCATAGCTTCGCGCCGCGAGGTCGGCTCTGTCACGACACTTGAATTTTTTCTTCTTTTGAGTTCTTTTCCCTGGTTTCCAGAAATCCATAAAATTCGCTAATACATGCCGAAACCGATCTGTATCAGTCACCCCCACTTGAAAAGAACTCGACCTTGAGTTCTCTTGTAGACATCTTAAAATCCCGGGGTCTAAAAGTAACATTAGATCGCGGAGCATGTTTTCCGGGTGGCTTTTGAAACTTAGAAAGGGGTCGACATCTGCAGGTTGTGTTAGACTCCATGTAAGCATGACTTCATCGAGTTCATACGGATAATAGGCAATAACAGCTTCAGTTGGACGTATGTCGGCTTGATCCGGAACTTTGGACGTTGAGACTACGGGAGCATTTCTTCAGGCTCAATTTTCTTGACTTCTTGCATTAAAAGCTTCGGCTTAGGAATCTTCTCAACTTTCAGATCTTTATATTTTCTGGCGACTGGCCTAGAGATCTGATTTGGAAAATTTAGTCTCGGTAAGGACTTGTTGCGGCTCGGTCGCGATGGCGATAACATCTTGTGGTAGTTCAATCGCGACGGGGATAAATTCTTGAGGCGGTGTAATCACGACGAGTAGTGGTTCGGTCGCGACGGGTAGCGGTTCGGTCATGAAGAAGACGATTTCTTACGGCGGCTCAATCGTGACGGATGGCGGTTCGGTCACGACGGGGACGATTTCCTTGTCGGCGATCTCCGTTGATTCTCCTTTCTTTCTTTTCTGGCAAGAATCGCTCCTCCATGAGTTGTTTCATTCGCTTCCATGATTGAACCGGTCTTTTCCGTTGGCATTGTCGTTGCTTGACCACTTTATTGCTCTTTAGGTGAAAAGCAACCAACTTTACTTGCTTTTCTCTAGGAATCTCGATAACCTCAAAGAATCTGTCGACTTCGCTCTGCCAGTTTAAAAACTCTTCCACTTCCAAAGTTCCATAAAAAAACGGAATTTCCGCTTTTGTATGAAGGGCGCGTGCGTTTCTTTTTTGCTTAATGGGGTTTTCTTCCTTTTTTTTCGAATTTGGGGCTAGGAAAACTAACCTGGTTACGGTAATCGGGTTGCCTGTCTCTTCTCCAACGCTCATAGACGAGAGTGTCGGTCTGATTGGCGAGGTTAGCGCGGGCAGTGTTGAGGGCCGTGGAAAAAGCCATGGCGATTGCCTTAATACTAGCTTGATTGATGTATGGTTGTGGTGATGTCATCTGAAGGAAAAGAGACAGGTAGTCTGGCTCTGATACCAACTGACACGGGCGGAAAACGCGGAACGAATAGACAAACGTCTGAATCCGAAAGGGTACGAGATTTTACAAGCGTAAAACTCAAACAGACAAAGAGATAAACTCTAAATAACTAGAGATAAAACTCTAAACTCACAAAGAGAATAATATAATTATTAATTGGAATCTGATAAACAATTGTAGCCTAAAACCCTATTTATAATCTAGTTAAAACATAATTAAGGAAACTAAATAACCTAATACTAATCTAACTAGGAAAGCAAATAAAATAACTACTAAATATAAATCCTAACTTGATAAAGAAGAAAACTAATTGATAACACCAAAATTATACATGTTTTGGTTATGCTTAATTGTCTAATTTTATCCCATTTCTCACCCATTTCTGGTCTGATCACTCATGTTTTGGACTGATTCTTACTTTTATGGGTTTTGGAGGCCGTGGAACGGAAAAGTACGGAAAAAGGCGAAAAAACGTGAAAATTGGAAAAACTCAATCCAGTGGCCATTTCGCGTCCGCGACTTTTATAGTTTGGCGCCGCGAAGCTCGCAAAGATGGAAAACCTAGGGTTAATTTAAGTACTTCGCGCCGCGAAGATGCCGCCTCGAGATCGCGAAACGAGCCCCGAGCTGTCCTTTTAAATACTGATCTCCTCCTCCCGTCCAAAAAAATCATCTCTCATCTGGTGTTAATCAAGTATAAATCATTAGGGTATTAGTTTGTGAGAGAAAGAAGAGTTGTTGTGCCGATAAGCTACGGAATTTGATTCTCGATCATCTATCGTTGTACGGTAGGTATAATGTCTATCTCTATGTTTATGTTTGCTGATTTCATGATGTCTAGTGAGTAGTTTTCTTTAGTTGTACTTATTGTGGTAGATGAACCTTGTGGATGATGTTTTTGTGATTTAATGTTTATTGGTTTGTTTTTGGTTTATTGAATGTGTTTTACGGTTCCGGTTTGATTCGTATTGTTTGGATATTTGAATTCGTTGGTTGGGTGTATCTGTTTGACCTAGATAGATAGACTCCGATAGGTTAATCAACCTTTCTTGACCTTCCCTTCGAAAACCCGGAGAGTTGTGTTAGGTGGTTAGCTCGGACCGAGAGCAGCCAGATAGTCGAATTCCTTACAATAGTGATAGAATTGGGTGGCTGGTACTAGATTGCCTGACAAACAGTCTGTGTACTAGGACTAGGAGGACCAACCTAGTTAACAACCGTAACCATCACATGCTAGGGTGTCTTAGACTTAAATTCTTACAATAACCAATACAACCATATCTTTGGCCAGTTTAAATCATCCACTTGGGGAGTCGGTATACCATGATAAGTACTACTATTTTCATTCATATAGTTTTAATCATCTCTTTTGCTTTCTTAGTTAATTAGTTAATTAGTTGTCTTTTAATCAATCAAACATTTTTCATAAAAACCCCCCATAGCTTTAGGTTAATTAAACTAGCTAAGATTATTAATCTACATAACTTGACCGTTCCCAGTGTTAGATACGATACCTAAACTTTCCTACACTATATTACTCACGATCAGGTACGCTTGCCTGTGAATGTGGTAACAGTGGCTAGGCTTTAGAGGTTAAAACTTATTTCGCTTTTTATATACGATAATTACCGCATCACTAATTAATGGTAATAATCCTATTCTAATTAAGTAATAAAATATTTAAATAAACTGATAAACGTGATCTTCTCCGGATTGGTCAGACGCGCAAATCTGCCAGCGGTGGGCTCGCGCCGCGAACCATAGCTTCGCGCCGCGAGGTCGGCTCTGTCACGACACTTGAATTTTTTCTTCTTTTAAGTTCTTTTCCCTGGTTTCCAGAAATCCATAAAATTCGCTAATACATGCCGAAACCGATCTGTATCAGTCACCCCCACTTGAAAAGAACTCGACCTCGAGTTCTCTTGTAGACTTCTTAAAATCCCGGGGTCTAAAAGTAACATTAGATCGCAGAGCATGTTTTCCGGGTGGCTTTTGAAACTTAGAAAGGGGTCGACATCTGCAGGTTGTGTTAGACTCCATGTAAGCATGACTTCATCGAGTTCATACGGATAATAGGCAATAACAGCTTCAGTTGGACGTATGTCGGCTTGATCCGGAACTTTGGACGTTGAGACTACGGGAGCATTTCTTCAGGCTCAATTTTCTTGACTTCTTGCATTAAAAGCTTCGGCTTAGGAATCTTCTCAACTTTCAGATCTTTATATTTTCTGGCGACTGGCCTAGAGATCTGATTTGGAAAATTTAGTCTCGGTAAGGACTTGTTGCGGCTCGGTCGCGATGGCGTTAACATCTTGTGTTAGTTCAATCGCGACGGTGTAAATTCTTGAGGCGGTGTAATCACGACGAGTAGTGGTTCGGTCGCGACGGGTAGCGGTTCGGTCATGAAGAAGACGATTTCTTACGGCGGCTCAATCGTGACGGATGGCGGTTCGGTCACGACGGGGACGATTTCCTTGTCGGCGATCTCCGTTGATTCTCCTCTCTTTCTTTTCTGGCAAGAATCGCTCCTCCATGAGTTGTTTCATTCACTTCCATGATTGAACCGGTCTTTTCCGTTGGCATTGTCGTTGCTTGACCACTTTATTGCTCTTTAGGTGAAAAGCAACCAACTTTACTTGCTTTTCTCTAGGAATCTCGATAACCTCAAAGAATCTGTGGACTTCGCTCTGCCAGTTTAAAAACTCTTCCACTTCCAAAGTTCCATAAAAAAACGGAATTTCCGCTTTTGTATGAAGGGCGCGTGCGTTTCTTTTTTGCTTAATGGGGTTTTCTTCCTTTTTTTCGAATTTGGGGCTAGGAAAACTAACCTGGTTACGGTAATCGGGTTGCCTGTCTCTTCTCCAACGCTCATAGACGAGAGTGTCGGTCTGATTGGCGAGGTTAGCGCGGGCAGTGTTGAGGGCCGTGGAAAAAGCCATGGCGATTGCCTTAATACTAGCTTGATTGATGTATGGTTGTGGTGATGTCATCTGAAGGAAAAGAGACAGGTAGTCTGGCTCTGATACCAACTGACACGGGCGGAAAACGCGGAACGAATAGACAAACGTCTGAATCCGAAAGGGTACGAGATTTTACAAGCGTAAAACTCAAACAGACAAAGAGATAAACTCTAAATAACTAGAGATAAAACTCTAAACTCACAAAGAGAATAATATAATTATTAATTGGAATCTGATAAACAATTGTAGCCTAAAACCCTATTTATAATCTAGTTAAAACATAATTAAGGAAACTAAATAACCTAATACTAATCTAACTAGGAAAGCAAATAAAATAACTACTAAATATAAATCCTAACTTGATAAAGAAGAAAACTAATTGATAACACCAAAATTATACATGTTTTGGTTATGCTTAATTGTCTAATTTTATCCCATTTCTCACCCATTTCTGGTCTGATCACTCATGTTTTGGACTGATTCTTACTTTTATGGGTTTTGGAGGCCGTGGAACGGAAAAGTACGGAAAAAGGCGAAAAAACGTGAAAATTGGAAAAACTCAATCCAGTGGCCATTTCGCGTCCGCGACTTTTATAGTTTGGTGCCGCGAAGCTCGCAAAGATGGAAAACCTAGGGTTAATTTAAGTACTTCGCGCCGCGAAGATGCCGCCTCGAGATCGCGAAACGAGCCCCGAGCTGTCCTTTTAAATACTGATCTCCTCCTCCAGTCTTAAAAAAATCATCTCTCATCTGGTGTTAATCAAGTATAAATCATTAGGGTATTAGTTTGTGAGAGAAAGAGAGAGTTGTTGTGCCGATAAGCTACGGAATTTGATTCTCGATCATCTATCGTTGTACGGTAGGTATAATGTCTATCTCTATGTTTATGTTTGCTGATTTCATGATGTCTAGTGAGTAGTTTTCTTTAGTGGTACTTATTGTGGTAGATGAACCTTGTGGATGATGTTTTTGTGATTTAATGTTTATTGGTTTGTTTTTGGTTTATTGAATGTGTTTTACGGTTCCGGTTTGATTCGTATTGTTTGGATATTTGAATTCGTTGGTTGGGTGTATCTGTTTGACCTAGATAGATAGACTCCGATAGGTTAATCAACCTTTCTTGACCTTCCCTTTGAAAACCCGAAGAGTTGTGTTAGGTGGTTAGCTCGGACCGAGAGCAGCCAGATAGTTGAATTCCTTACAATAGTGATAGAATTGGGTGGCTGGTACTAGATTGCCTGACAAACAGTCTGTGTACTAGGACTAGGAGGACCAACCTAGTTAACAACCGTAACCATCACATGCTAGGGTGTCTTAGACTTAAATTCTTACAATAACCAATACAACCATATCTTTGGCCAGTTTAAATCATCCACTTGGGGAGTCGGTATACCATGATAAGTACTACTATTTTCATTCATATAGTTTTAATCATCTCTTTTGCTTTCTTAGTTAATTAGTTAATTAGTTGTCTTTTAATCAATCAAACCTTTTTCATAAAAACCCCCCATAGCTTTAGGTTAATTAAACTAGCTAAGATTATTAATCTACATAACTTGACCGTTCCCAGTGTTAGATACGATACCTGGACTTTCCTACACTATATTACTCACGATCAGGTACGCTTGCCTGTGAATGTGGTAACAGTGGCTAGGCTTTAGAGGTTAAAACTTATTTCGCTTTTTATATACGATAATTACCGCATCACTAATTAATGGTAATAATCCTATTCTAATTAAGTAATAAAATATTTAAATAAACTGATAAACGTGATCTTCTCCGGATTGGTCAGACGCGCAAATCTGCCAGCGGTGGGCTCGCGCCGCGAACCATAGCTTCGCGCCGCGAGGTCGGCTCTGTCACGACACTTGAATTTTTTCTTCTTTTGAGTTCTTTTCCCTGGTTTCCAGAAATCCATAAAATTCGCTAATACATGCCGAAACCGATCTGTATCAGTCACCCCCACTTGAAAAGAACTCGACCTTGAGTTCTCTTGTAGACATCTTAAAATCCCGGGGTCTAAAAGTAACATTAGATCGCGGAGCATGTTTTCCGGGTGGCTTTTGAAACTTAGAAAGGGGTCGACATCTGCAGGTTGTGTTAGACTCCATGTAAGCATGACTTCATCGAGTTCATACGGATAATAGGCAATAACAGCTTCAGTTGGACGTATGTCGGCTTGATCCGGAACTTTGGACGTTGAGACTACGGGAGCATTTCTTCAGGCTCAATTTTCTTGACTTCTTGCATTAAAAGCTTCGGCTTAGGAATCTTCTCAACTTTCAGATCTTTATATTTTCTGGCGACTGGCCTAGAGATCTGATTTGGAAAATTTAGTCTCGGTAAGGACTTGTTGCGGCTCGGTCGCGATGGCGATAACATCTTGTGGTAGTTCAATCGCGACGGGGATAAATTCTTGAGGCGGTGTAATCACGACGAGTAGTGGTTCGGTCGCGACGGGTAGCGGTTCGGTCATGAAGAAGACGATTTCTTACGGCGGCTCAATCGTGACGGATGGCGGTTCGGTCACGACGGGGACGATTTCCTTGTCGGCGATCTCCGTTGATTCTCCTTTCTTTCTTTTCTGGCAAGAATCGCTCCTCCATGAGTTGTTTCATTCGCTTCCATGATTGAACCGGTCTTTTCCGTTGGCATTGTCGTTGCTTGACCACTTTATTGCTCTTTAGGTGAAAAGCAACCAACTTTACTTGCTTTTCTCTAGGAATCTCGATAACCTCAAAGAATCTGTCGACTTCGCTCTGCCAGTTTAAAAACTCTTCCACTTCCAAAGTTCCATAAAAAAACGGAATTTCCGCTTTTGTATGAAGGGCGCGTGCGTTTCTTTTTTGCTTAATGGGGTTTTCTTCCTTTTTTTCGAATTTGGGGCTAGGAAAACTAACCTGGTTACGGTAATCGGGTTGCCTGTCTCTTCTCCAACGCTCATAGACGAGAGTGTCGGTCTGATTGGCGAGGTTAGCGCGGGCAGTGTTGAGGGCCGTGGAAAAAGCCATGGCGATTGCCTTAATACTAGCTTGATTGATGTATGGTTGTGGTGATGTCATCTGAAGGAAAAGAGACAGGTAGTCTGGCTCTGATACCAACTGACACGGGCGGAAAACGCGGAACGAATAGACAAACGTCTGAATCCGAAAGGGTACGAGATTTTACAAGCGTAAAACTCAAACAGACAAAGAGATAAACTCTAAATAACTAGAGATAAAACTCTAAACTCACAAAGAGAATAATATAATTATTAATTGGAATCTGATAAACAATTGTAGCCTAAAACCCTATTTATAATCTAGTTAAAACATAATTAAGGAAACTAAATAACCTAATACTAATCTAACTAGGAAAGCAAATAAAATAACTACTAAATATAAATCCTAACTTGATAAAGAAGAAAACTAATTGATAACACCAAAATTATACATGTTTTGGTTATGCTTAATTGTCTAATTTTATCCCATTTCTCACCCATTTCTGGTCTGATCACTCATGTTTTGGACTGATTCTTACTTTTATGGGTTTTGGAGGCCGTGGAACGGAAAAGTACGGAAAAAGGCGAAAAAACGTGAAAATTGGAAAAACTCAATCCAGTGGCCATTTCGCGTCCGCGACTTTTATAGTTTGGCGCCGCGAAGCTCGCAAAGATGGAAAACCTAGGGTTAATTTAAGTACTTCGCGCCGCGAAGATGCCGCCTCGAGATCGCGAAACGAGCCCCGAGCTGTCCTTTTAAATACTGATCTCCTCCTCCCGTCCAAAAAAATCATCTCTCATCTGGTGTTAATCAAGTATAAATCATTAGGGTATTAGTTTGTGAGAGAAAGAGAGAGTTGTTGTGCCGATAAGCTACGGAATTTGATTCTCGATCATCTATCGTTGTACGGTAGGTATAATGTCTATCTCTATGTTTATGTTTGCTGATTTCATGATGTCTAGTGAGTAGTTTTCTTTAGTTGTACTTATTGTGGTAGATGAACCTTGTGGATGATGTTTTTGTGATTTAATGTTTATTGGTTTGTTTTTGGTTTATTGAATGTGTTTTACGGTTCCGGTTTGATTCGTATTGTTTGGATATTTGAATTCGTTGGTTGGGTGTATCTGTTTGACCTAGATAGATAGACTCCGATAGGTTAATCAACCTTTCTTGACCTTCCCTTCGAAAACCCGGAGAGTTGTGTTAGGTGGTTAGCTCGGACCGAGAGCAGCCAGATAGTCGAATTCCTTACAATAGTGATAGAATTGGGTGGCTGGTACTAGATTGCCTGACAAACAGTCTGTGTACTAGGACTAGGAGGACCAACCTAGTTAACAACCGTAACCATCACATGCTAGGGTGTCTTAGACTTAAATTCTTACAATAACCAATACAACCATATCTTTGGCCAGTTTAAATCATCCACTTGGGGAGTCGGTATACCATGATAAGTACTACTATTTTCATTCATATAGTTTTAATCATCTCTTTTGCTTTCTTAGTTAATTAGTTAATTAGTTGTCTTTTAATCAATCAAACATTTTTCATAAAAACCCCCCATAGCTTTAGGTTAATTAAACTAGCTAAGATTATTAATCTACATAACTTGACCGTTCCCAGTGTTAGATACGATACCTAAACTTTCCTACACTATATTACTCACGATCAGGTACGCTTGCCTGTGAATGTGGTAACAGTGGCTAGGCTTTAGAGGTTAAAACTTATTTCGCTTTTTATATACGATAATTACCGCATCACTAATTAATGGTAATAATCCTATTCTAATTAAGTAATAAAATATTTAAATAAACTGATAAACGTGATCTTCTCCGGATTGGTCAGACGCGCAAATCTGCCAGCGGTGGGCTCGCGCCGCGAACCATAGCTTCGCGCCGCGAGGTCGGCTCTGTCACGACACTTGAATTTTTTCTTCTTTTAAGTTCTTTTCCCTGGTTTCCAGAAATCCATAAAATTCGCTAATACATGCCGAAACCGATCTGTATCAGTCACCCCCACTTGAAAAGAACTCGACCTCGAGTTCTCTTGTAGACTTCTTAAAATCCCGGGGTCTAAAAGTAACATTAGATCGCAGAGCATGTTTTCCGGGTGGCTTTTGAAACTTAGAAAGGGGTCGACATCTGCAGGTTGTGTTAGACTCCATGTAAGCATGACTTCATCGAGTTCATACGGATAATAGGCAATAACAGCTTCAGTTGGACGTATGTCGGCTTGATCCGGAACTTTGGACGTTGAGACTACGGGAGCATTTCTTCAGGCTCAATTTTCTTGACTTCTTGCATTAAAAGCTTCGGCTTAGGAATCTTCTCAACTTTCAGATCTTTATATTTTCTGGCGACTGGCCTAGAGATCTGATTTGGAAAATTTAGTCTCGGTAAGGACTTGTTGCGGCTCGGTCGCGATGGCGTTAACATCTTGTGTTAGTTCAATCGCGACGGTGTAAATTCTTGAGGCGGTGTAATCACGACGAGTAGTGGTTCGGTCGCGACGGGTAGCGGTTCGGTCATGAAGAAGACGATTTCTTACGGCGGCTCAATCGTGACGGATGGCGGTTCGGTCACGACGGGGACGATTTCCTTGTCGGCGATCTCCGTTGATTCTCCTCTCTTTCTTTTCTGGCAAGAATCGCTCCTCCATGAGTTGTTTCATTCACTTCCATGATTGAACCGGTCTTTTCCGTTGGCATTGTCGTTGCTTGACCACTTTATTGCTCTTTAGGTGAAAAGCAACCAACTTTACTTGCTTTTCTCTAGGAATCTCGATAACCTCAAAGAATCTGTCGACTTCGCTCTGCCAGTTTAAAAACTCTTCCACTTCCAAAGTTCCATAAAAAAACGGAATTTCCGCTTTTGTATGAAGGGCGCGTGCGTTTCTTTTTTGCTTAATGGGGTTTTCTTCCTTTTTTTCGAATTTGGGGCTAGGAAAACTAACCTGGTTACGGTAATCGGGTTGCCTGTCTCTTCTCCAACGCTCATAGACGAGAGTGTCGGTCTGATTGGCGAGGTTAGCGCGGGCAGTGTTGAGGGCCGTGGAAAAAGCCATGGCGATTGCCTTAATACTAGCTTGATTGATGTATGGTTGTGGTGATGTCATCTGAAGGAAAAGAGACAGGTAGTCTGGCTCTGATACCAACTGACACGGGCGGAAAACGCGGAACGAATAGACAAACGTCTGAATCCGAAAGGGTACGAGATTTTACAAGCGTAAAACTCAAACAGACAAAGAGATAAACTCTAAATAACTAGAGATAAAACTCTAAACTCACAAAGAGAAGAATATAATTATTAATTGGAATATGATAAACAATTGTAGCCTAAAACCCTATTTATAATCTAGTTAAAACATTATTAAGGAAACTAAATAACCTAATGCTAATCTAACTAGCAAAGCAAATAAAATAACTACTAAATATAAATCCTAACTTGATAAAGAAGAAAACTAATTAATGGTAATAATCCTATTATAATTAAGTAATAAAATATTTAAATAAACTGATAAACGCGATCTTCTCCGGATTAGTCAGACGCACAGATCTGCCAGCGGCGGGCTCGCGCCGCGAACCATAGCTTCGCGCCGCGAGTTCGGCTCTATCACGACACTTGAATTTTTTCTTCTTTTGAGTTCTTTTCCCGGGTTTCTAGAAATCCATAAAATTTACTGATACAGGCCGAAACCGATCTGTATCAGTAGACCCCAATTCGTCCCCAATAAGCTTCCTACATTAAGGCCCCCATTTTTTAAATCTCTCACAACCTTTTCCCATTTAACCCAAGCCATCTTTTTTCCGTTACTAGAACACTCCCCACCCCCCCCCCACCCCTAAAAAAATAAAAATAAAAAAAACGGGACCTCACTCTCTCAAGTTCTCTCACAATCTCTCTCAGTGCACGAAAAAGCGAGAAGTAGTATAGCGGTACATTACTAAGAACCGAAGTTACCAACGTTAATCTACCACCGGATGACATCACCTTTGCTTTCCACGAGGATAATTTCTTCTTCGTCTTATCAACCACCGGTGTCCACGAAGTTGTTCTATTCATCGCCGCTCCTACCGGTAAACCAAGGTACATGAAAGGGAAAGTTTCGTATCCACACCCCAAATTATTTGCCCACGTTCGTAATTCCTCTTCATCCACTCCCATTCCATATAATTTACTTTTAGCCATATTGATCCGAAGTCCTGAGATAATGTGAAAGCATCTTAAAATTTTCGTTAGGTTTAAGAGGTTAGAGGAACACCACTTACCCATGAAAATGACATCGTCCGCGTATTGTAAGTGAGAAATTTCCACTCTTTCTTTGCCGACTGAAATTCCTTCAAACAAACCTTTTTCCCGAGCTTCTAGCAAAAGGATATTGAGGCTTTCCGCCACCACAAGAAAAAGAAACGGTGCAAGCGGGTCTCCTTGTCTAAGCCCTCTTTTCATTTTGAACTCGTCGGTCGGCGCACCGTTGATTAAAATTGAGACCGAAGCCGAATTAAGATACGCTTGAATCCACTTACACCACTTGTCTCCAAAACCCATCACCTTCAAAGTGTCGAGAAGAAAGCTCCATTCTACGCTATCGTATGCTTTTTCGAAGTCCACTTTGAATATCATCCCTTTCCTTTTCGTCTTCCGAATATCTTCAATCGCCTCATTCACAATCAAGACCCCATCAAGGATATGCCTCCCTCTCAAGAAGGCCTATTGAGATTCCCCGACGATATTCCCCAACACCGATTTTAGTCTTTCCGCAAACATCTTCGAGACGATTTTGTAGTAGATTCCGATGAGACTTATCGGTCTATACTCGTTTAACCCTATCGGATTCGGGTTTTTTGGGATGAGAGTGATAAACGATGCGTTACACCCTTCATTTAATTTTCATTTTCTCCCAAAAATACTTTACCGCTCTCTTGAGGTCCTCTTTAACTATCGGCCAAAATTTCTTTATGAATTTAATTGTAAAACCGTCCGGTCCCGGAGATTTGTTTTTACCATATCCTTTGATCGCTTCCCATACTTCCTCTTCCGAAAATTCCCGTTCCAAAATATGCCGCGTCAACTCGTGTAATATTTTTAATTTTACTACTCCTCAATTTCGGACCCAAGGAAACACCCGATGTGAATTTTTCTTTGAAAAAGTTGAAGGCCTCTTTCTTTACTAAAGATGGCTCCTCCACCCACTCTCCCTTTGCAATAAGCCCATCTATTCATTCGCTCTCACCCTTTTCCAAATTACCGCATGGAACATCCTAGAATTTTCGTCTCCTTCAATTGCCCATTTTAGTTTTGCCTTTTGTTTCAACATTTCCCCTTTCTTTTTTTCCGCCTCTAGCCACTTACTCCTCATGTGGATCCATCTTGATCTTTCTTCTTCGTTAAGAGTTGCTTGCTCGGCCGCTTCTTCTAGTTTTCTCGTCTCTCGGCAAAAAAACTCTTAACTCTTCCCCAAGATTAGAAAAGCCACCATTTACTTTACTTTTTGTTGCTTTTTCACATTTTTCAACTTGTCTTTGAGTACATTATCCGGAAAAATGGAATTTACCTCTAACCTCCAAGCTTCTTGGACCACGCGTTCCATGCCGTCTTCCTCGAGCCAAGTGTCAAACAGCTTGAACGGTTTCGGTCCGAAATTCTTCTTCGCATCGGTAAGCATAATGGGGTGATGGTCCGACCACCTTTGAATTAACATAAAGTTACAATCTAGCCTTCAACGTTTAAGCCAGAATCTGAACTAACATATCATGAGCAACATAAAAAAAATTAAACAAACATACATGGCATTGGATTTGAATTATGGGGTTTGAACATTACCTTGAAATTCTTTGTGCAGTCATAATATTAAACTGAGTTTTTGAATAAAGACGGTATAACAATTTGAAAATTTCCAACACGATGTGACACAAAACACCTTAAGCTATTGAACACTTCAATTTTATGGTTTTATGAGTTTTTATGCAATGCAAATATCAACTTGAACAATGTCAAAATAAAATTAATTAATAAAAATAATTTTGTCAAAATTCAATAATTATCTTGATTATATTTTATATTTTATTATGTAAATATGAAATTGAACAATTCTAAAGTATAACTTAATTAATAGTAATTTTTCTATAACTCAACGATTATCTTGTTTTTTTAAATAAAATTACGCGTGTCAATCAAATAATAAATTAATTGAAAGTGTAAAATACGTTCAGCTACATGTTTAGGCGAGAAAATCTTGAAACCGCCTCACCAGATGACAACACGTGGCAACCCAGTTAATTATTATTATATATAGAATTTTATAGAACGTTTTAAAAAGGCTTCATTAAACCCATCTTTTTAGAGAACATTTGTGTTTAAATGACACATTTTCAAATAGTGTCCTCTAAAAAAAATTCATAGGAAGTTTTATTTAAAAAATTTCCGAAAGAAAAAAAAAGTTGTTACGACGCTCAAAAGCATTTTATAAATTTTTTATAACATTTTTAGATAGGACATTTTTTGGTTTAGTCCTATAACTTTTTGTAATGTTTTCTAAATAGGACACTTTTTGGCCGGTTTAATTCTATAAAATATATTATTAGGATGCTTATTTGTTTTAGACATCCTATAAACTCAATTTTATTACCCTGTAAATGAATATGTTATGATATCGATCCAAACCATCAACATTATTTCACGAGTATACCAATTGTCCTCCCGTACCCACCTATGCTACTTTGGGCTAGCTATTTAGGGACCATTCTTCTTTTGATTCTCATTCAACATTTTGATTTTTTGAGTGTTCATTTAGGAGATACAAACTCGATTAATAAATCCCAGCAGATGTGATCTTATTATTTTATTGATAATTTTGTTGGGTTTAAAACATTAGATACAACACAAATTCAAACTTAAACCATCAATCCAAATTCAAAACTTTGAAATCAAATAAAGACTATCTATCTTCTTGTAGGTTAAAGGTTAAAACTCCCGACAAGATCATTAATGCATAGACTAAGGTTCGGAGCCGATTCTTCTAGCTCATAATCGTCACAAACTTCAGAGGCATTAGAAATCCAAGCATTTGGAGCTATTACTACAGTTTCATTGGCATACACTTCCTTTTTTCGTAAGTTTGGCCCCAAACCCTTAACCTTCGGGATGTCTTGAAAAATATCTTCAAGTCTCGTCCATAACTCCTGGGCTGTACCACGGGGTTTGATGATGGTTTGGAGGAGTTTTCTTGAGATGGTACCGTAGATCCATTGTTTCACGATGGCATCTATTCGATTCCACGTGGAGACGTCAACCAAGGGAGGACGAGGTATAGATGCATCAATATGATCGAGGACACCATAAGTACATGCGTGATTGTGGAAAAGTTCAACCCATAATGCATATAGTTTCTCTTTTTCGTCAAGAAGAATGGGAATGAAGTCTCTGATATAAATATTGGCGGCAAAAATTGGATGGGAACAGTTTAAAGGAG